>JANHFO010007632.1:287279-300254 GCA_032468095.1 Pareas carinatus
TCTTTAGCTAACAGATGGGATTCATTCTGCTGGGTAATGCTTCAGGGAATATATACTCTTGGCATTCTTTGCTCATCCCATCCCAGAAATACTCCCCACCACTATGGTGAGGCACCACAGCAGGACTTGGGCCGTATGTGTCTAATCATAAAGATCAACAATTTATTAGCTAACTAGATGATATGTGGAAAACCTGGAAGGCTTCCCACAACAATTTATTTGGAACTGAAATGCAGCAGTGAGAATTTGTGCAAGTAATGTGCTTCAATCTTTCTCTATAGACCGTTTTTCTGATTACTGTCTTGATATTCTGGCTTCTTGCTTACCCACTAAAAATGCCACTTGGAGAAACTGTTGTTGCTGAATGTAAGTCAGGGAAAGGGTTAAAGCAGAACCATTGTATACAGATAATACTATTCCAATCAAACAGATAACCTGCAGTAAAAGAAACTCTCAGTCATCTTTCCTTGTGATCTTGGTCCGTAGTGTATGTCTAAACTTGACTTTGAAAGAACTGTCAAGCTGCCAAAGGGTCTCTCCTTGAGACCTCTGTGAAAAGCATCTTGACAATGCTTGGCAGGCACGTTCATTTCCACTTAAATTAAATATGCTGTTTATATTCAAAATAGTATTTGGAAGATGTATTCTTCCAACTTTTCATGTCTCTAGTCTCTCATCTCTAGATTCTTCAAACTAGAGATGAGAGACTAGAAAACAGTCAGTTTTTACACCCAACCTGTTCATTCTTAAATCTGTCACTATGTCTTTGCTATCTTGTTCCACTCACTGGCTTGCTCTTCAACATTCTGGAATGCTCTGGGATTGCTCACCTCTCCCATGGTTGGGTTGTCCGCTTTGAAGGCATTCAGTTTTGCCAATACCGCGTGGGCCAATAGGCAACAGTCTTCAGAACCACTGTAACCACAAACACAAAGTTATTTAGAAGCAAAATGACCCAATAAAACAAATGCCTGGACAAGGCAAAGAGAGTCTTACACTTCTTGGCTCACTTTCTTATACACATATGCTATAAGAAACTTTGATTTCAATCTCTGGCAGCAGAGATGTGTCCAGGAGGGACTGAGGGGGGCTTAATAGTCCCACACATGACTAAAGCATTACATCCTGCAGATGAACTGGTCTGGCAGTAGATATCAGTTTTAAGAAATAGGCCGTTCCCTGTATGTGTCAACTAAAAGTAGCAGGATGCTTCATTGCCCAATAGGTAGACGTGGCCTCCTCAAATGCTCCACAGTTGCATTCCAATGATGTCAAGCATTATACTCCAATTTGTCCTCAGTCTCTTTATGTGGCTTTTATACAGAGTACCAGTAGAGTATCAGTATTTCCCTCCCTCTTTCCATTGTACTAACTTCCTATAGCGAATTGAGGGGTATTCCTTGAGGGTGTCACACAGCGTGGCAATCTGCTCCGCCATCCTCTCTAAGTGGTTGTTTTTATCTTCCCTGCAGTAGGGGCTAAAGAGATGGTGGAAACTCTGAGCGCTGTCCAATGTGTACACCTGAAGAGAAGGGAGGAGGAGAGAGGAAATGGGGAAAAACAATGGGAGTGTTATATTAGTGATCTACGAGGAAGGCACTGTAAATTCATACAGTGCTCTGGTAACATTTTTTTTCACAATAGTGGTGCCCAGTTCCTTAAAAATAGTCCGTCACAAAGCAGATTTATGTTTTTCTGCCAGTTGCTTCCTCCAGGTTACTTGCCCATTAAATGCTGCTTGTTTCTTGACTCTGAGAACTTTGTAATTAACATTGTGTACTCTGATTCATCTAATCTTAAAAGAATCTTGGATTAAAGTTTTAAGGGCTTACTTTCTTGATGTTAAAAGTAATCAAAATGTTGAGTGGCTGGAGGGCAATTTGATAGATAAAGTGAACATACAAACACTGGGGTTTTTAAAGATTTTTTTAAATTCTGCCTTTATTATTAGATACCTAATGCTATTTCCTTCTCCTATTTTCCCCACAACAGCAACCCTGTGGGTTGAAATGAACTGAGAGAGGGTGACTGGTCTAAAGTTGCCCAGCCAGTTTTCATGCCTAAGGCAGGATTAGAAACCATGGTTTCCTGGTTTCTAGTGTAGTGCCTCAACCACTAGAACAACCTGGCTCTCAAGTTGGCTAGTTAAAAATTCAATAGCTAGTTCATAAGAAAGAAAAATACACGAGAATAAGTGGCGGGCTACTTGATTTGTGTTAGAAGAGAATGTGATAGCCACAACCGATCAAGAAGACTGACAAAAACAACCCCACCATTTGCAACATTTGGGTCAACTAAGTCTTTTGCTCAAATTGGGAAGACTACAGATTTTTTTTGGGAACTCCAAGACCTACCCAACTGGAATTTCATGCAATATATATAAACATTACATGAGTCCAACGTATTGATGATTCTTATCACTTACTCAAATGTAGTCAATTCTCATAATGATCTCATAATATAGCTGATTCTCATAATGCCTATCTAAATTGCTTGGATTATAATTGTCACTAGCCATGCTGATGACTAGTTGGAATTCAAAACAGCTGGAAGACATCAGGACATCTATATGTAAGCTCCACGATTTGCACAGCCTTCCTCCTCAAATTCTAAAGGTAAAGGTAAAGGTTTCCCCCACTAACCAGCATTGTGTGATGATGTTTCTGTGGCCATGTGGCCAGTATGACATCACACGGCAGAGCAGAGCGTGTGGCGAAACATGGAAGGCTGTTACCTTCCCACCGAAGTGGAACCTACTTATCTGCTTGCAATTTCATGCATTTGAATTGCTAGATGGGTAGGAGCTTGGGCAAGAACGAGAGCTTGTCCTGTTGCACAATGCTCAGGTCTTGAACCTGGGCTGTCAGCTTTTCAGCTGACATACTTGGCTTCTTAAGCACTGAGCCATTCTGCTCCTCCCTCCCCCCCAATTCAAGTTCTATAGACCCTTAAAGCAGCTCTCCTTCCTCTCTTCTGCAAGGATTTTAGTGATAGGTAGAAACTCAATATAATTATTTTTATTAAAAGTGAAATCTCTCAAAGCAAAAGTGTGATATGCTAATTCATGTATCTTTATAACCTTGAGACTGTAATGAAAATTAGAGTCTCAGTCTCAGTTCCCTTTTTTTCTCACCTGTGATTCATAGGGAAGGAAGGCAACATTGATCTCTTTGAGTGTCTTGATTGCTTTTGTGATCCGGGACTTGCTGAGCTCATTAAAGAGGTCATCTGGGCAGGCTGAAAGACAAGCATGAGAGTTATTTGTTTATCATCCTCCAGATGGTGCCACTCCTTTTACTGCAAGTTTTTTATGGTTATAAGTCTATCCCAGAAACTATAAAGTACACTTAAAATGTCACAGGTGTCTCAGAACAGACGTTCACTTTTGGGCCCTCTTGGTCAGTTTCTAGCACAATTCAAACTCTCAGTGAAATGGGTTAATGAACCACACCAGGACAATGTTTTGTCAATTTGGATGTAATATAGAAGAATCTAGCCATTATGGTGTGTAAAACATGGTTTACCTCTCAACAGAATTTATGAACCAAATCATTTAGTCATTAAATCATGATTAAACAAATTCTGGGTTAACATGAATTGTACAATTTTGGCCAAAAATGAATGAATCAAATAGATAAAATGCATCAATCTAGTCTGTATGGATTAGAGCAGAGTTCCCCAACGTTTCTGGCTTTGCAGACAGGCAGGGAAGAGGGGGGAATGGTCTCATGTGAGTGGTTGGCAAGTGTGTGTGTGCACAGCTCTGTTTATACAAGCGGCATGCATGTGTGTTTGCCGCTCATGCAAATGAGAGCACCCACACCTGCACGCTGCTTGTGCAAGTGAGGATTCGTGCCATCATGCTTGCTGGCCATTTTGCAAATTCCTCATGGCTTGCTAGTGGGTTGCAGCCCACAGGATGGGGACCCCAGGATTATAGAGGCAGATGGTATAGTAGTTAAAGCATCAGGATAGAAACCGGGAGACTGAATTTTAGTCCCACCTGGGCACAAAGTCAACTGAGGGCCATGCACTTTCTCTCAGACCTAGGAAGGAGGGAATGACAAACCACTTCTGAAAAACTTTGTGAAGAAAATTGCAGGGACTTATTCAGGTAGCATCTGAACATCGGACATGATTAGATGGAAGGGAAAAAAAGTCACTAGGACCAGCAGCCATACAGATCTGCTATTATACCTCAAGCAATTACATAAAAACCCTTTTGATTCACAGGAGATATATAATATATTACAAGTCAACACTTAGATTGGCTAATTATCTGTTCAGCTGCTTTTGCTTCCTAGCATATCCTTCACTAACTCAGTTCCCAATAAATGTTATCCCAGGATCCCTCAATCTAGAAGACACCAAATCGGCAGACAGTCCTACACATTTTGTTTGTCCGAGAACTTACTGTCCGTGAAGAAGACGTGGGCAGCTTTATAGGTGAATGTGGGAGTGCCTTTAAAGTCATTTATTAGAGCATGGACAGACTGCAAATGGAGAACAGGTTGTTAGCAGCAGTTGTACAAATCCCAAACATTTTCTACTAACTCCCACATCTTAACCCTCCTCTGTCATACTAACCACCCTTAATCATAGTGACCTCTGGGATGAATAATTTTTCTTTTGAGGCTTCAGGGCAATCAAAAGTATTTGCCTTTGTTCTTCCCATCTTTTTTTCCCCATGGAGATGGCAGAAAACACTAATTACTAGCATAGGTATCTGCGAACGTTGCATAGGATCTACGTTTAAGAGGCATTAATCAATACATTAACTACCCAAATACGCAATGAACCTACCGTCTCAATGGGGCTGATCAAATAGATGGCTTCCAGACTGGGAAGGGGCTCTCGGCGCTTGTTTATATCTTCAATAACTGAAGAAAGTAAAATGTGTATTAGATGTCTGGATAGAAGGACAAGGAACTGGGCAACAATTCCCAGGAGTGTGGAAGGAAGAAAAACAGTAGTAATAGGATATACCGCGTTTCCCCGAAAATAAGACACTGTCTTATATTAATTTTTGCACCCAAAGATGCGCTAAGTCTTATTTTCAGGGGATGTCTTATTTTTCCACTGAGGCCGCCCAGAACCGGAAGTCCGGGGCCTTATTATCTGGGAGATCTTATTTTCGGGGGATGCCTTAGATTTCAGTGAGAGGCAAAACTGTAAGTAGGTCTTATTTTTGGAGGATGTAACATCTTCAGTTAAGAATTAATTGTTTTTGAAAAATTATTATATGTTAAATAGAATTAGCTTCCCCCCTTTGGGAGTGGAGTATTTTTCATTTTTGCTATATTCCTGGATTTACAGATAGTCCTGACCTTACGACCACAATTGAGACCAAAATTTCTGTTATTAAGCAAAGTAGTTGTTAATGAGTCACACTATATTTTACAATCTTTTTTGCCATGGTTGTTAAGCAAAACTGGCTTCTCCCATTGACTTAGCTTGTGAGAAGCCAGCTGGGAAGGTCACAAATGCCTATCACATGACCTCAAGATGCTGCAGCCCTCATAAATATATCCTGATTGCCAATGCCCTAATTTTGATCATGTGACTGCAGTGATCCTGCCATAGTTGTAAGTATGGGAACAAGTTGTAAGTCACTTTGTTCAGTGCCGTTGTAATTTTAAAATTTTAAAATTTGTAAATCGAGGACTACCTTTACTAATAACCAGAGATTTCCCATTCCTAGTTTCATTCAGCTTTTGTCCTTATATAAATATGAATTGATTCAGAAGGGAAAGTATAAAGGGCTTTGCTCTATGTAAATGTACTTGCAGTTTGGATTCTACTATATTACTGCATATCTGGCATACTAGAAAAATACGTGTAAATATATATAGCAATTCTTTATCAGTAAGCTATCACTAAAATAGGTTTGGGGAGGGTGCCAAAATAGTATTTGGTTCTTGAAAATATTTTGAACAAGAAACCCACATTTATAACTTATTTATGAAACTTCCATTGTGTTAGATGAAGTTTAATTTGATTCTCTGGTGCTTAATGTGGTAAATGGAAGAAAAACAGTTTCAGTTGAGCAGGGGAAAGGGGAGAAGCTGGAGAGAATCGGTTAAGGGAGGGTTCTTCATTTTTTTTGGCTATGCTGTAAAATTGCTACCTTCTAGAGGAGCAAAAAACGTAAATTCTCTTTCTTTCTTGGACTGTGCAGTGCTTTGCTGGCGTTTTGTTTAGGATCTGTTTCCAATCAATGCTGGGACTCTGGGGGAAGGCCCTGACTGAGCTTTCACAGAATGGAAAAAAGCATGCTGCCCCTTTAAGCTGTTCAGCAAGTCCATGTGGCAGTCCTGGAGCGTGTTCCTGTGCAATGAATCACCCCTTCCATTGTCTACTCCCCTTCTCTCCTTACTTGGAGGAATGGAGCCCTTCACCTGGGCTGCTGCCCGCTTACAGTTCGTGCTTTTAGATAGGGGAGGGGGAATGTTTTCTGTAATCAGAAGCAGAAGGGGAGCTGTTCCTTTCGAAGCTGCTGCGCTCCTCCGGAGCTGTTATGCTACTCTGGTTGGGGAGTGGCGCTCCAGCTTTTCCTGGTAGGGTATAGATATTAGCGTTTACAGAAGAGTGGGCTGTGAAGGGTGGAGCAGCTGGCATTCCCTTTTGTGGAAATTCAGAATCTCCTTGCAAGATTATTCATCTCCATTTTGTAAGCCCTCCCAAAGTGACTGGGCTCCATTCTGTCAGCATGGCTTTCTCCTTTCCCCAACCCCCTCTTCCCAAGGGCCCCAGCTAGTAGCATTTATGTTGGCATCTGCTTGACTTGCTGAACTGTGCCCAGAACTCAGAGGTGTTGGCTTTATGAATTCAAGACTTGCTAGGGTGGGTTTTTTTTAAAAATAAAAAAAGGATTCAGCAGCTGCTTCATATTTTCCAACAGCTTTTCTTTTCTGATAACCCATTCCTTGCCAGGCTTCTCTGCCAGCTTGTGACAGACAACTCTAGCCAGACATGGCAATCTCAGCCTGCTTCTTATGAAAGCTCAAAGGCAGGAGTTCCTTAAATGGAGATTTGATTTAAATCAGAGCAACATTCTGCTTGGCAGTGTTTGTTCTGACTCATTGGAGACTCTGTGTGCTTATCCCATCCCCCCCACTTCTCTGCTGCCCATATCTGTGTTCTGATCTTTCCCTGTTCACTCTACAGTAAAGACCAGACCAGATAAATACCGTATATCTTTGTTAACCTTCTAATAGGATTAGTGCAGGTATAATGCTAGACACAGAGTGAGAAGAATTGCAAAGAAACTAGAAAAAATTAAATGCAACACATTCTATAACATGAAATTATCTTCTTTATGCTCAAAAAATGCACAGACATGCCTCCACTTACAATATGTTACAGGATCACTTCTGTTTCCCCCCTCAGCACATGATTACTTTTGATTTCCTGTATTCCTTCGAAGACTAACCACCAAAAATACCACTAAAAAGGACTTCATCATTTTATGTTTCTCTTTATGGTTGTCACCTGCACATAACACAAGACCTTTCTCAATGCATTTCTCATTTCTCTCTCCTTTTAATTCAGGATTCTCCAATGATGTATTCTCTTTGTAAAGATCGTTTTTTGTCAGATAATTCAGTTGTCTGAATTGACCTTCAAGTGTCTTTGTTAATAGATCCATGGTGCTTGGTGCTTTTCATAGAGATTAATTGGTATTTTGGCAAGGGCATACATTGTTTTGATCCATTTGTTGGTAAACCTTTTCCATTTCTTGCAGAACTCTGTGGTGTAGGATGATATTGACACTCTCTTCTCTTTTTGTGTCTTAATAGTTCATCTCGGCTATCACATTACTGTGACCAGTTAGAAATATTAAGCTTGGTAGTCTAGGTTTCAGTTCAGGTAGCAAATTATTAAATGAAATTCAGCTAATTAATTGATCCACAAAGTAGGCATTAAGATCTCTAGAAAGAATTATAGTGCTAAAGAAAACTAACTCTGACTTCCTTGGAACTCTATTGTAGCATGTGGTCCTCCAGAGTTTGTTATAATGATATTTCTGAACCCTAGGAATATATTAAAGCTTTCTAAGCTTAGTTTTAAAATAATCTATGCAAAAATGAGCAAGATATGGCTAGTAAAAATTCCAGGGATCCTTATTGGGTAAATTGCACTAAATTTGGAGAAATAAATTTAGATGCTTCATTACCTTTTGTACTAGAGCTTCTTTTAATGAAAGTAAAGGGTACAGCAAGTGCCGTTTGCTGAAATTCATGACCCAAGGTGTAGCAATTTCATATATTACTTCTTGAGGAGATAAGGTGACTTTGTAGATAGAGCATAGGGTTCAAATAAGGGGCACATTTATCTCTCTTACTAGGAAAGTAAGTTGTGATTGCTAGATTAATTGTACTATAAAAATACAAAGTATTGGTTCAATATTATTTGAAGAAGGGTCCCTACATGATTTATTTATTTAATTGGTTTTTGGCCAATTGTGATATGGAAGTATTGTGACTGTCTGTCTGTGGAGCATATTATGGCTTTGCTGATAACAGCATGAGTTCTATATGATGGCTAAAGTTACTGAGAATTAATACCTGTGTCTTATAATTAAGAATTCTAGTTTGTTTGTGAGAATAGCCGTTTGAAGGTTTGGTATGTCTCTGGGCATTTTTTGCTAATTGGAAACTTATAAAATGGTGAAGTCCTTGACACTGTTGGTGGTTAGTCTTTGAAAGAATAATCTATATAACCAACTGCTTTTGGTTCTCTTCCCAACTTTTTATTGTACATGAGCTGACTTTATAAATATTAAAAAAATACATGCTGTATTTTGCACCTTAATATAGTATACAAAGGAAGACAGTTAGGCTATTGCAGCTTCATCCTCAAACTTAGAAAACCCTACCTTTTTCCAGACTGTTGAGATGATATCACACAAATGCATTGATACTGTCGTGGCCTTTAATCTACTACTTTGAAACATGCTTTTTAAACGAATGCCATGTTTCTTAAGCTGTTAAATATACATTGCTCTGTTTAATGAAATGAAAGTAAAATCAGAAGGATATATATGTTTGTTTGGGAAAAGCATTATTCCCCAATATATCAATAATTCTTCAAAATACTTTTTTGAGGCAAAGTCCATTTTGAACAGTTACAGGCAAACATTCCCCCCCTCTTCTAAATATTAACCTGTGTCTAAGGTATGTTTCATTTTGTTTAGCTAAGCCATGCAAATACAATTCTTGATTATAGGAGCAGCGAATGGAGAACAGCGTTTTTTTTAACTCTTTACTATGATTGGCTTGAGTTGTCCTTATGTGTACTGTGAGAAAAGGAGTATCTAGGTCTTCCTTGCTTACTTTTGTGATGTTTTCTCCCCCCCTTTCCCCAGCGCCATTTCCTTAGGGACTTTTATTACATCATATCCAGTTGACCCTACTAGTGTCATGTTTGCAGCTAAATCTCTTCTTACTGTTTATTTTAGTTTTGGATTGTTTCTTGATTTGAGAAAGCCTTGTTCTGTCATTTTCAGAATACTAAATTGCGCTAGACTAATTTGGATTAATAATTTCTACATTTGCACAAAATTCCATTATATGGTAATTCTCAAAACAACCCGGGGTGCCAAATTAGAATGTTTTGTGTTAGGCTGTAACCATAAAATCATACAATGAAGCACATCCAGAAACTACTGTTTTGAGTTTCTCGTCCCATCCTGTGCATAGATTGATTGCCCTTTATTTTAATAACATTAAAACATTTTATTAATTGAGTATAGTAGGCTTTTGAGTTCTTTCAAGGGGCTTCTGACAAACCAGGTTAAAAATCAATTATATCTAAAGAAAATACTTAAGTGGCCAAGAAGGGATCAATAATCTATAAGAGAGTGATTGTTTCTTGTTTCAGTGGAACCATAAAATACGGATGTAAATCTAATTCATTATAACTTACTGCACTTAGTATTGGTGCAAACAGTTTAAAATTCTTTCATTAAAATAATCTGATTTACTGGTTGGGATGTCACATTATTGACTTTTAAAATATTTATCAAAAAGGTGTCCTATTACTTAAAAACATATGTTTGGCCATTTTAATTATGTATTCAGAATTGTAGTTAATAAGCATTGCATCATTGTTGAGGCTGTACTTCTAAGGTGTCTGTTGTGTAATTGTTTCATTTAAAAGTGTGCTTTTTTCTTAGAGTTAATATTATAATATTTTTATCAACCAGAATTTATTAAAATCTGATCGGAGCGCAAGTTATTTTGCTAGGCAAACACACATACATACATATCCTGCCTTTATTATTTTTATAAATAATGCAAGGCAGCATGCATACTTAATAGTCTTCCCTCCATCTCTTTTCCCTACAACAACCTTATGAGGTGAGTTGGCCTGAGAGTATGACTGGCATAAAGTCGCTCACCCAGCTTTCATGCCTAAGGCGGGACTAGAATTTACAGTTTCCTGGTTTCTAGCCTGATACCTTAACTACTAAACCAAAAGTGACTTATGATTATTTTTCACAGTTATGATGGTTGCAGTATCTGCATGGTCACATAATCCAAATTTGGATACTTGGTAACTAGCTCATATTTATTTATGTAGTGTTCCAGGTCATGTGGTTACATTTTGCAATCTTCTGAAAAGCAAAGTCAATGGGGAAGTCAAAGTCACTTTACAACGGTTTCTAAGGTAACTGCAGTGATTTATCCAAAAACTGTAGCAAGAAAAGTCGTAAAACAGTGCAAAACTCACTTAACAGCTGTCTCGCTTAACAACAGAAATTTTGAGCTTAGTTGAGGTTGTAGGTTGAGGATTACCTGTACTAGATGAAATTGTACAAGGACTTTCCTAGCCATAGCTGCCACCTGATTTTCAACCCCCAGATTGTACATTAACCTTGAAGAGGAAAGTTATACCTCATCCAAGGATAAACATCAAATATTCTAAGAAAAGTGGGTTAAATGTTGCCTGAGCAAAAACTTTATTATATAGGTTTATTCACTATTTATAAAACTTATTTATGATACTTTGTGTTCAGTAGAATTAAAACAGTATGTAGTTACCTTTGACTTAATCTCTCCTATCCTAGTTTAGTATGAAATGTCATTTACACGCCATGTTGGTTCTTATATGCCACCTGATAATAATCACTTAATCATTTTAATATTTGAAATCACATATTAGGGCTAGGTACCCTTCAGATTTGCAGGCAAAAATTATTTTGCGCCAATTCATAAATCTGTTGCATTTTTCCCCACAAATTGTACAGCTGTTCTCCTTAAGTACAGTATCATCCCAGAGAAGGGCATGGCCAAAGGAAGATATGTATTTGATTGAAAGAGCTTCATACAGCAGTTATGTGAAGCAGGGGTTCGTAACCCTCGGCCCATGAATGAGCACCGGGCCACAGCATGCCAGCAACCGGGGCTGCGCAAACAAGTCATGCCCCGTTCACGAGTCCGTGGAAAAACCTTTTCCCATCGAACCAATCCTTGGTATCCGCAAGGTTGGGGGCTACTGATGTGAAGGATCTTTTTGCCTGCATAACCAGAGTGCCATTCAACTGTATTGAATATTGCTGAAAAATGCATACAGTATATCTGTGGAATTATCTGCCAGACCAATGATACAATATTCATACCCATACCTTAATGCCATTGCAGTTTGTAAGAGAATGTTCTTTTGTGTGTCTTCTGTTGTATCCTTAGAAGTAATATAAGAACTCTTTGTTTTTGAAATGTTAACGAAAATCACTTTTTTGGAGTGATGTCTCCCATTAATCTTGAAATCCTATTAATTAGTTCCCAAATCAATCTTTGTTTTGCCTCATATAGAATGAAATTTATATAAATAATTTCAGGAAAACATCTTTGTATGGAGAAGTAAATGTCCGTATAATTTTCTCTATTAATAAGGTTCTAGTTTACTAGAAGGTGTGTAAATATGTGAGTTTCATGTGAATTCTTGTGCAGAGGATCTCCATTGAGAGATATGAGGGAAAGAGGGGCAGAGTTTACAGTGTCCTCTTTGCTGAAAACACTGATCAGACCATCTAAACTATGGTGTGTCTGGTCATCACAAAAATAATCCCTCATACGAAAAAGGGATGTATTGCTTGACTTTTAAAAACATAGTGGAGTGGATTGCTTTAAATTTGAATGGGATATATTTTTTAAAATAATCATTTGGTGTACCGTATTGTAGAGCCAGTTTAGTGTAGTGAATGAGGTGCCATGCAAAAAATTAAGAGATGCTCAATTATGACCCTAGAATCCACCCCTCTCAGCCCAGCCCTCCCCATAGGCTTCTTATCAGCAAAACTGGAACAGGAACTTTAGGTATGTATGTATCCTACCTTCAGTTGACCAAAAATAAAGGTTGGATAAAAATCTAATGAACAATAATTTTCTTGCACAGGTTTTTGACATTTTAGATTTATTTTGCAAACTTGTAGTTTTCTTCATATTTCTGTTCCTATTTATTTCTGTTTTCTCTTTATTCTCTAAGTAAGGTGGTAGTCTTATGCAGCAAGAAATTTCATGCAGGTGAGTTAAGTGTTGCAAAAGAGTTAACTCCGGACCTAGGAATCAGTGTAATTAATGGACAGGGCTGCGCTTCCTTTGTCACCTCATATAAACATGCAGGTTTCTGTTTCGGTCAGCATCAAGCAAATTAATTGTTTTTTTAAAATGTTTCATATTTTGCTTACTTCCTGAAAGCAAGTAATTTTTTGACTATATTTTACTGTTGGTGGTAAATGAATACTATGGTACTGTTGAAATATATTAATTTGACACAAAAGGTAAAAGTGGGGGGGGAGCTGTTTAGGCCTGTGCGTTTTTGCTTGCTAAGAAAGAAGGCTAGACCAAAGGCAATAGAAGCATCTACTAAAGGTTTTTTTCTGTTGCTCAGCTTCTTCAAAGGTCTTTTGATCCCAAAATTTGAACTTTTTCTGTCTTTGACAAAAGCCTGTGTCGGGGGGGGGGGGGGGGG
>JANHFO010007633.1:29258-41016 GCA_032468095.1 Pareas carinatus
GGGAAGCGGCAGCCTCGACAGCCGGGAGGGAGGGCGCGCGGGGTCGATCCCTGCCCCGGGGTCGCGCCTCGCCGGGGGGACGGGGGACCGCCGGCTTCGGGACGAGCGGTCCGAGCTGCCGGGGGGCCGAGCGGGCGCGGCGGCCGGGCGGAGGGAGGGAGGGGGAAGCAGATGCTCGCGTCCAGGCGGTCGGCTTTTCTCGCCCGTTCTGCTCCGCTCGAGACTTCCGACCGCGGGCTGCCGCGTTTATCGACGCGTAAAGTTCAGCCCGGGCGGCCGGGCGCGTTTCTGTGCGGGTCTGCGCGCGACCCGCGCCTTGCGGATCCTCCCCGCGCTCCTGGTCGCTTCTTAGCGGGGTGAGGGCTGTTGTGGCGGCCGGTCTTGTCGGCAGCCGGGCTTTGGCGCGGGGTTGTCCCCCCTGCCCGCCCGCTCGTGAAGTGGAAGGGACGCGGGATCCTGGGAGAACCGCCGATGACGAAATTGCCCCCGGGCAGCGGCGTGGGCGGCCCGTGTTCGGACGTCGGTGCGAACGGCGGCAGTGGAAAAGACATGTGGGCGGCGGGAGGCTTGACCCGCGTTGAGATACCAGGAAATGTAGCGAAAAGGTGCATTTTGTTCAGGCGAAGGGCGCAAATCCGAGTGAAACCCCCAGGCCCCTCCTCCCCCTGCTTCTTTTTATGACTGTATTTCCCTACCAAACAAAAATCTATACATTCATTGCAATGCTAAGTCTGTTATATAAACGACTTGAAAATGCTTTGGCCAATGGCAGGCGGAGTATTAGCGTTGGGAGCCTGTCATAAAGAGCAGTCTAATTTCCATGCTCGCCCTGCAAAGGAATGGCACACGGATGCTCATGCTTAAAGCTGCAGGTAGTGAGATTTATGGCATCCGGGCCACTCATGGAGGCTTGAGTTTAAATAAATAGAATGGATGTTATGTCTATCTGAGGAAGAAAATGGATAAAATGTAACACCACCATTCCCTTGGAAAAAATTCATACATGCCTTTGAATCAAAGCCCAGTAAAAAGACGTGTGTGTGAAAAATTCACACAGTTCTGGTGTTAAGGCAACCACTTGCAAGAGTATATGCATGCATTCAATATATTTGGAGAAGATACATTTTCCTTACAGTTTTAATCCACTGCTGCAAACCCAAATTAACAGTATTTTTTTTAGAAAAAATATTTATTGTTTTGTTTCTTGACACTGTTCAGATTATTAGATGGTTAAGTAGCATACCCAAAACTAGCATTTATGTTGCTTTTGTTTATTGACTTCCAGGGGAGCTTTCTCAGTGGTGAGAAGATGCATGAAAATCACTACAGGACAAGAATATGCTGCCAAAATTATCAACACTAAAAAGCTGTCATCAAGGGGTGGGTACTCTTAAACTGTTGTGAAATATATTTGCAGTAATGCAGATAGACATGAATTGACTAGATAGGAATAAAAACAAAGATTTTTTTTTAGAAATCCATATTTATCCTATTGTATTTTTATGGAAAAAATTAAGAGTGCCTCCGGTGCTATTTAAATTAACTATTTAGATCTGTAATTGTGAAATTACCTCAGCTGCTACATTTAGATTTTTGAGAAATGGAGGATCAGTATTAATTTACTAACACCCTCTTATCTACACACCCAAGTCATTCAGCATGGTAAAACAAAAAACAGTAGAGAAAATATTCTTGGTTTAAAGTAAAACTGATTTTTGTCTTTCTCCATGCTGTAAATTAAATATTTTCAGTTTGTTAGTCAGATTTTCCATCTTTATATATAACTTTAAGGTTTGCTGTCTTCAAATCTTACAGGAATATACAGGTTCAGTTTTAACACTCTCCAAAATATTACAACAACATTTATTTTTCCAAAATATCTGCTAAGTTGCGTGGAAGTTACATAGAGCAAGCTTTCCTCTGGAGCTTCAGTATTGTATAGGATAGACTTCAAATGGATTGCATTCTCTGTGTGTGTATGTGAGATTGTCTCCTTAAATTTGTATGCTTGTTCATGGTAAAGCCATATTGATGTACTTCCATGAGAAGTACATTCTATTGAGATTATGAATTATTTTCTGCTAACATATATCTGATTAATTTATAACTTTTTCATGAACATGGAAATAAATGGAGCCCTTTCAGTATACAGACCAATAATGCATGGTTTTTATTAAGGTTGGGGTTGGAACATAACATTTATCATATATCTATCATTGATAATGAACTGGTTCTGTACATTTGTTTTTACATAATACATCAAGCCATGATAATTAGATTAGTAGTAGTAAGTTGACAGGTAGTTTTGTCTGAAGGATGTTTGTTTAAAACTGATCCAATAGATTTTAATAGGATATATTGTCTAATCCCTGTGCGTGTTTATTTTGAAATGTTATAGACACCCCCGAAAATGGCAGTCCTAAATTTAAGGCCATCTTCTCTTTAAACTAAAAAGCAAAATTAAATGGAAATAAATACTTTGTATAGCCATATACTAAATATTATTTCTCATTGTTTCCTTTAATGTTACATTCCTAGCCTTTTGCCATTTGGAGTGATAACACTGCAGTAGTATTTGTTTGTTTGTTTGTTTGTTTATCCTTTTAACTGCTCATCTCCTGTTGTAAAACGAAAAAGATTTAATGCATGTTAACCTTTTGCAGATCAAAAACATTTTAACAAGATTGTTCATTTCGTTAGAAATTCAAAAACTAAGTTAGGATTTGATGAACTAAATTGTTAAATATTGTGCAGTTACTAACTAGTGATAATTAATTGCATATTTTAAAAAACTGCTCTCTCTTTAGTATTTTTAATATATAGAGGAAACAAATAATAAGTTAAATAAATATTTGGTAACTGTGGAAATGCCTAAAATATAACCAACCATTATACTGGCTGTAGAAAATAAGTAATATAAAAAATTGATTCAAAATGTTCCATATTTAATTTATATGTGAATGAGGTGACCTTTAACTGTCCACCTTAGCTATTTCTATTTTCCTCCACAAATTCCTCTTGCTTTTAACACCATCTTTGAGCACTTTATTCCTGTGACACTATAAAAAAACGGGAAGCTTTTTTTAACCAATATTATTATTAACCAAATTCTTAGTGGGTTGATCTATTGTATGATTTCATTTCATCCATTTTGTGGTCATAGATTAAAACCATTGTAATGGTATAAGAATTTTTTGCTTCTACTTTATGAATGCCAGACTGCTATGGATGTCAAACTGTATTAAGTCTTGGTCATTTTTCCATAATTAAGTTGTTTAAAAGGCAATTGGAGAAGAAAATAATCCCATTATGATAGCTGGACTATTTTATTTTAATAAAATTATTTTGTTAAAAGATTTAACTGTGGACTTAAAGAATAGTTTTTTTAATAGCAAGGAACTGGAAAAATGGTTTCACTAAAGAAAGGAAGAGATCACTAGGATGCAGATGAGCTGGGAAGGAGTGTGACAAGGGAAAAAAAGAAATGTATTATAATAAAATATGATGACAAGTCAAAGGTAAATTTCTGTTTTTAGTTAGCAGAGTATCACAAGCAGTATTTATAATACAATATGGATTCACCTAAGTTACAGTATCCATTAGGGTTGCTTAATAATCAGTTGAAGAATTCTTAAATGTATATTAACTTCCACCTCAGGCTTTGCAAAATAATGTATGGAGCCAATAATAAGCGTTAGATGCCATAAATCCATGACCTTAGTTGACATAGAGAATATTAGCCTACTATAAATCCATTTCTTAAGAAAAGCCAATGAGGGTTTATACATCAGTCTGAACTCCTTAAAGAAATGTCAAGGTACAAATGAAACTTGTGATAAATTATGTATGTGTTGCTCATTTACATTGTCAGATCATGCTTAAGTCTAAAATAGCCATTTCATATAGTACATGAACTTTGTTTAGGTTAGCCCAAGTGCAATAAATCCCAGATTAATGTAGGAATGGCTTGAATTTCAAAAACATTTATATCTGATATACTCTGAAGAAGTATTTTTTCCCATCTGTGTTTTGAAGGGGTTTCTTTATGTTTTTGTTATGAAATATGATGAAAGTTCAGGTATAAACATACCTTAAAACATTGTGAATTTTATCGTTATGCAGATTAGTGCCGTTAGAAACATTTAGCTTGAAAAGATTGGCATTGTTTTGAACACCCACTTTGTGTATCTAAATGTCCTTTGACGTCATTTTAAGACTGTTTCATGCAATAAATATAAATATTATTTGTGGATTTTCACTTTTGAGCATATTTATCTTGCTAAGTGTTCTGGGATCCTAAAGTGTTTTCTCTTTGTTGTAAAAGGGAATTTTTAATGAAGGAAAGGAAATAGAACTTATGATGATTCCTGTCACCCTAAGGGCATCCTTTCTTTAATACTAAGTGTCTAAGAGACTTATTTTAGAAATAAAATGGATAAAGCAGTATTGTGAATCTGTAGTCTAACTTGGGAACTTCAGATATCAACTAATTTTGATAAATCCTGGACATCTATAATTGGAAGTGTTGTTCAGTTGCTTCTGGTCTGTAACCTTGTTGATCCAATGCATTCATTTTGAAAATCAGCCTTTCTTCTTCAATGTTTTATTTTCTTTGTAACTTTTTCTGAAACAACAGTCAATTTTTGTATCTTTCAACATAGATACTGTTTAATTTGTAATTTGGAAGGAAAAATAGTAAGAGCACATAGGGAAGTTGTAACACATTATTTTTATGAGCTTAATGCATTAAATATGATTTACAAATGAAATAGTCAATATTGTTGAGCAGAAAAGGCAAATACCACAGATATCATATTCTTCAATTTTCTTCTCTTTTTCATCTTTTGGATCCACTTCTGCTATTGTCTGATTTCTTTGCAGTATCACCCTCTCATTTCTTCTTCTTTTGTCTTGTCTTTGGGAAATGTCATAATGCCTCTCCAGTAAGTTATGCAAGAATAGTAAGAATGAAAACAATGTTGCATTTTAGTTTTTCTAACTAAAATTAAAAAACTAAAATTTTAATTTAGTTTGTGTAGAAGTGGCTACCCCTTGTTGTTTCAGAAGCAAGGGCTGTCCATATCAACTCAGTTTTGTCTTCCTGGTATGATTAATATAGATCATTAAAGGCAAAGAAGAAGCCACCACAGGATGTACTTCCTTTAAGAGTAAACTAAACAACTGCTTACCACTATGCTTTTGTGTGTATCTGTGTTGGTATATATATAGAGAGAATGAGTCTTGGTAGATTATGATCATCTATTCCAGTTTCTTATTTTCAAAGTGAATAGCTAGATACAAATAGAAGGCTAGCAAGAACTGCAAGCTATAGTATTTAACATCTAGTACCCAATGGCACCATAGTCTTTCAAATACAGAGGTTCCAAATAGTTATTATGGTTTAGAAATGTCAACAAAGCTGTTACCACTGCATTTGTCTATTGTCAGTTTGTTTGTAATTAATAGAATAGAATTCTTTATTAGCCAAGTGTGATTGGACACACAAGGAATTTGTCTCCGGTGCATAATCCGGTGAATAAGGAATACAATGCAAGACGTTTCTTAATTTTCTTTAAGTAAAAGTTAATGCCTGCATTCTATTTTTTAATGATCATAATGTGGTATACAATATATTATCACAATAACTGCAGAATCAATTTATGATGGTTTGGAGCTTTAATGGGTTGTGAACACAAGCGGAAATAGTCCTTATTTCCGCTTGTGTACTTAGTTCTTATGAAATGTGCTTTTCTTTGACTCAAAACCAGAACCATTGTCTGCGGTCTCATTCTGGTCTCAGTATAGGATGGAAGAAGGG
This sequence comes from Pareas carinatus, assembly GCA_032468095.1. Taxonomy (NCBI): domain Eukaryota; kingdom Metazoa; phylum Chordata; class Lepidosauria; order Squamata; family Pareidae; genus Pareas; species Pareas carinatus. Next base: position 35,077 of record JANHFO010007633.1, read on the forward strand.
GTTGAAAGGAGCAAGAATTTGCTAAGAAAATTAAAATAAAACAATTGGAAGGAGTTGTCTAATCTAGTGCTTACTCAGTATAAAACTCCAAATTAAAGCTTCCACAGCAAATGTGAGCCAACCTCTGCTTGAAGATACTGTATTTCCTGTATAGGTTGCTATAATTTTCTTTGGTAATTGATTCTGCTATTTAGATGTTCTAAATCATAAAACATTTTTTTACCATCATTGAACTAAAAACTGCTTACTTGTAATTTATGACTAATTTTTTCTACTCTGGGATAACAAAGAGCTAGTTGTGGTTTTTTCTGGTGCCCCTCCAAGGCACTTGAAAAATGCTATCATATTTTAACTTGGTCTTTTTTTAGGGACAAGCATTTCCAGTTTCCTCAATTCTGTTTCAATTTTTAATCGCCTGTTTACTTTCATTTCCCTCTTCTAATTTGCCAAATCCTTTTTAGAATATGGTGGCCAGAACTGGACATAGCACTGGAAGCAGAAACTGACAGTGTAGAATAGAATAAAGTTACTGCAGGTAGTCCCCAACTTACAACACTTCATTTAGTAATAGTTTGAAGAGAAGGGCGGTATAAAAATCTAATAAAATACAATAACACTGAAAAAGGGGAATTATGACTGTTTTTCACACTTGCAACCATTCCAGCATCCCCATGGTCACATGATCAAAATTAAGATGTTTGGCAACTGACTCATGTTTGTGACAGTTGCGGTATCCCCGGGGTCATACGATCCCCTTTTGCAACCTTCGAACAAGCAACATCAATACAGGAAGCCAGATTAATTAAACATCCATGTTACTAGCTTAACAACTGCAGTGATTCACTTAACAACTGGGGCAAGGAAAGCTGTAAAGCGGCAAAACTCTGTCTAACAAATGTCTCACTCAGCAACAGAAATGTTGAACTCAATTGTGGTCGTAAGTGGAAGACTACCTGTATTCTCTGTGTATAGCTCCCTGCCCTGCTTGGCAGATTATCCCACAGTGTAAACCCTCATTCAGCTTACGATCAATTAAAATTTTAAGATCCTTCTCACATATGCTATTATCCAATCAAGCATATTGCATTCTTCTGCCTGAAGGCTATCCTGAAATATGTTTAAACCTCGTGTTTTCCTAGTTTAGCCATTGTGATTTGAGTCCTGGAAATGTTCCTCTACTTCCTAAAAGCTCCAACAAGGGGTGAAAAAAGAGAGCCATCTACTCCATCTGTGTAACAGACAGCAATGAACAAGGCACATTTCTGTTCCAAAGTTCCTACAGTTTAGCTGTCAATAAGAAAGGAAGACATGGGACAACACATGCTGTTGTACACACACAGTTAACTTAATTATGGAACATAATTCTTTCCCCAGGCAGGTCTCCAAGGAAAACGCAGTTTGTACCTAGCAAAATGTTCTGGAATAATATGATGCAGGAAAGGATATTTCTGTTGCTTATTTGTTCTAAAATAAACCAAGGGACAGGAATGCTTTGCTGTTAAACTTCAATGATATTAAGTTCAGAATAGCAAACCCCAGCTTTTGATACATGAATGAGTTACAAAGCACTCATCCTTCCCTAAAACTGAATTTCAAGGTCATTCATTCAAATCAAGAATATTGCAGCCTGATGTTTCTTCTGTTTTGGGCTTATATGCCTTACATTTCTTGAGTGAATGAAGGGAAGGACTTACAAGTCAGCTGCTGTCTTTGGTATATATTCACTGAGTGCTGATATTGCCTTCAGCTTTTATGTAATTTTAATGAGTATAACAGGATGTCTACATCCAGGTCTTGTCTAGATCAAAAACTAAACAGAGCTAGGACAGTTTAATATTTGAATGGGATAAATAATATCTGGGGGACTCTATGTTAGATTTCAAAGCTAAAAAAGTCCTGGAAGAAGATAATAGCAAAACGTTGCTGCCAAATCTCAACCCTACACACAGAACTTACACAGACATGACTATGAAGTCAGTAAGAGTTGAGCTTGACTTAAGGTACTTTAATTTTATTTACAGACCCAAAAGATAAGAGCAGCAAATGGAAAGCCTTTCTAGTACAATATCTTATTTCCCTACAACGGATGTTGCGTGGATCCCAAAAGCTAGTCAACAACCACAATTAAGAATGAAAACTAACATTAAGCCTTGGTGTTATAAATTAGGTATGGTTTATGAGGTCAACCCTTGAGATTAAACTAGGCCATGAAGCAGACAGCTCCTCAAGGTTTCCAGGAATGCTACTTGATTGCTGAAGGATATTATAACAGACTATTGAATGGAATTTCCCTTTGCCTATGTTAAACCAAACAGTATCAAAGTGGAATTTTTCTTTGAATTTCTTATTCCTTCTTTCCCACGACTGTGTTATCTTTTATTTTCTTTAACTGGCCTTGCTCACCTTCATCAAGATTATATCTACATTCCTCTACAAATAACAAGTCAACAAATTAGACCACCCTTCTTTTGTATTTGTCATGCACAGTGCAGATCTTTTTCCAGAGTATACACTCATTTAATCATTTTATCCCCATTCCTCTTATTCTTGGCAACCATCTCTGTTCTTAACCTTCATCTGGCTTTCCTCGTAGGTAAATTGGTGGAAAATAGATGATCAGAGAGGTCGAAATTTTTTACCCTGTACTTTGCTTTCACTTATTAGGTGAACAAAACTTTTACAACTACTGCCAATGGTCCAGCTGTTGTGCATCGTCAGGCATAAGGGTCACAGTTAAAGCTGGAACAACAGCAGTCAGGGCAGCCTGGGATCACATATGATATGGAGAGGATGAAAAAATGCCTCATGCATTTAGCTAGCCGTGGGTCTCTGCACTACAGTTGCTAAGTGGCAGTGTGAGTGCAATTTGAAAACAAATCATAGACCTGCAATAATTGCACACATAATCCTAGAGAGTTTTAGTAGACAATTTATATACTTCAAATGCTTCTGTATGTTACCATCCACTTTATAGTCAGGTTGAGAGTTTGCTCCTCTTTGTAGTATACCCCCCCTTTACTTATTTTATGCCTTATGGGCTGGAGCTATTGGACAGCCTTAAATATATTGCTGCAAATGTTAGTTAAAATTAATTATTTCTAATATATTAAATCTGAGCCGTGTTCCTGATAGCTACAGGAAAATTGTATGCTGAAAATATTTCTATATTCTATATTTATTCATCATAGGAAAATGGTACATTTGTGGCATACAGAATCACCTCTTTAAAGTGATCCCATGTATACCCTTCCTAAAGTGAATTACACTATTTTTCTAAAACCAAAGGCGCTCCTTTTCTAAAATATATCAAAATATTCTTATTTTAAGCAAATCACCAAACTTTCCGTCTGTTGTTGGATGTTCTGTCTTTTGTTTTATTGTTTAGGAAGATACATGAAGCAGTCTTAGGGGTAGACTTAATTTTTTTTTGCACTTTACCTTCTTAAATGAAATGCAGCTGCACATATATAAAGAGAAACTATTCAGTTGTTGATGAAACTGAATTTAAACACTTGTTTTGTATGTGCTTTGCTAATAAAAATTGTTATTAGTAGTTATTCTCTTCTCTACGATGTAGGATGTCCAAACAGTGTTTTTAAAATATTCCAGATCTTTAAACCTAGCATGATTTTATAGGTAAAATGTTCAGGGATCATGAAATCATGATTCCATGGTTCATGAAATTGTATCTGTTCATTATAAATGGTTCAGAGTTATTGCTTTCTGTTGAGATTTAGTTTCATATGAGTGTATTGATCATGGAGAAGGTATTCAATTTGAAAACAAGGAATAGCTTGTCTCTTGTAGGTGTTCCATCACTTGGAGGTTTTCAAAAATAAACCAGACAATCATTTGACTGAGTTGATATAAGGTCTCCTGGCTTGAACAGGGGTTGGGTTAGAAGACCTCCAAGGTCCCTTCCATCCCTATGTTTCTTTGAGAACAGAAAGGAGCCTAAGTTTTGCTAGAGCAAATCAATATTTATGAAAGGGAACATGGATGTATTTGAAACAAATGCATTTATGTGCAAATTGTATATGTATTTAGTTGGTTTGATAGAGTGTAAGTATTTCAAAAGAGCTAAACTATATATATATATTTAATTATTGTAAACCTGATGTGTAGTGAGTGCCAGTAAGAGCATGAATAAACTATTCAGAACGATGTATCAAAACTGGATGAAAAAGGAATGTCTAAGTGCAAGACCCACCTTTTGTGTGTGTCTGAACGTCTATCATATTGTTAATATTAGCCATGTTGTTTACTAAATCTACATTATTATATTCAATAGTACCATTCTCTATAAGTTAGAACCCGTGGCCAGTACAGTGTTATAAAAGAAATCCCAGATCATTAAAAAAGTGACATCCATCAACTTGCTGATTTTGATTTCCACCAATCCCACCAAGACAGTGATACGACTGGTCTGCTTTAGTTAAAATGCTGTAATGTTCTGAAATCTACAATCTCAGATTATATTACAGAATGTTATAGTATTTAACTCCTAACTAGCTTGAATTATTTACATCTAAATATATGTTCTTATATTCTGAATCTAAGGCCATTTCTCCCTTGCACAAAGTTACTGCTTGGTGAGGTTTTACGCACAATTCTTGCAGATTTTTCTTACTAAATCATTTCTGTTGTGTTGGAAACGGTGGTGTGTGGTTGATGGTTCATCAGGTTAACATTTTTTAGAAGCCATTCTGAGGACTGCGGAAGCAGCCATCATAAACCGGGGTCAAAGTTCTTGCAGAAATAGATAACTAATTATGCATTGGAATTAAAGAACTTACACCACAGCTAACCGACATAAGGTAACCAACAGGAAGTTAGAATGCTATTTATACAGTACTAATTTCAATTACACACACACTAAAAAGGTAAATTAAATCTTACACAAACTAATTCAAAGTCAAAAAATAAAATAAACAATAGAAAGCTAAGAAGATACTGCTTTACAACAGTCATAAGTGCAATCATAAATTTACTACTTGCTCCACTGTATGATTATAGCATGACTCTTTCAGTCTGTCCTGTCTAATCATCGAAACCATCAATCATGTTCATTTTTTTCTGTTTTACACAAAAAGTTTCCTGTCAGCCAATCAAAATTCTAAAGTATACCATGAGCAATGAAACAATTTAAATGTATGAATTAATTTCCCATCACAAGGGGAAAAGACAGTAAACAGCATGTTAGAAATTGCTTTTCCAGATGTTTTTGTTTTTGTTTTACAGATTTATTGTTATTTTACCATTATTTCACCAGCTTCCCAGTTCTTTTGTTTTCTTGCTGAAGACAGCTTCTCAAGAAAATGAAAACCACAAACTCTTCTGCTAACCAAGCAGCACCTGCTGCGTTCACAGCCTGGTAAACTAGACAGATGGCAATTTTTAAAAAAAGAATTAAAAACAACCTACCAACGAGTTTTAATACTTGCATATAAAAATATTACGGAGGAAAATGTATGTCAGTAATTGCCCTATTTCTGGCTATGAATTTGTTCAAGTGCTTAACCTTTCTGGGTCTTTCCCTGAAATTCAGTAGGGCCTTGGAAATGTGCCTTTTTATGAAATATCCCCTTCCCTGGAGATTTGGAAGACTTTTTTAACCTTTCAGAAGACCATCAAGTCCTGGCATTTTAGCCAGGTGCTGGAATAGGATGGTGACATTTGAAGCTGCTTGCAGGCATCCCAAGGATATGATCATAGGCCTAGATCTTTTATTATTATTATTATTATAGTTCATCGCACAGTCTGCCAGATGTTCAGACTATGTTTGGCATTTTTGTCTACCTATCAAATCTTTACCTGTTGGTAACCACCTTTAAAGTGCTCCATGGCATAGGGCCCAGTTATTTGCAGGACCGCATTCTACCCGCCGATACCTCCCACCGTCCAGTTCGCTCCCACAGAGCGGGCCTCCTCAGGGTGCCG
>JANHFO010007635.1:0-12629 GCA_032468095.1 Pareas carinatus
ATGAATCTTTTTCAAATCAACATAATTTTCTCAGCCTGTTGTTTCAGCACTTTCTCAAAGGATTGTTGGAAAGTCATTAATATCACTTGAATACTTTTCTCCATTTGTCTTGTCATTATTTCTTATGAAAAAAATCTTCTTAGCACTTTACTCACTTTGCAACCAATTTCCACGGTTTCATTTATTTGTAAGTCCAAATATTTGCTTCTTTACTTCAAAAATAATAATTCATAGCTGTTCTTTTCAAGGTCAGGCTTTTAACTTTCACCACTGGGTTCACTTTCACTTCTAATTAAACATCAATAAATATCTTTAAAAAAACTTTTCCAATATGAGATATGGAGATATATCCTTCTTTTAAACTTTCATATTAGTTAGGATTATTTTCTTCCTTCTAGAGTCTTTATTTCAGTTCAAAATACTTTATATAGTTAATAAGCTCTTCTGTATTTAGTCACCATTTTTTTTCTCTTTCTGGGTAGTCATTGCTTTTTAAATCTTCTATTCAATCAGGTACCATTTTTCTTTGCAGTAGGAATTATAAAAACTCACCCAAGTAGCTATTTATCAATTTAATGCCTCTTTTGCGATTTGACTTTCAAACTGCTACATTTTTGCTTCTTGGCTGATACGTGGCTGAATGCTGCGCTTCCTCAGCCAGCTTCGTAGATCTTCTGAGGGATTCCTTCTCGGTCCCAGAGTGGTCACCACCTTCCCTGAGACCCCAGAACCTTCCCTCTTCTTCATTGCCTCTCCGGGGCAACTTAGGGCTTGGAACTGGTTCAGAACCATCTCAGTCTACGAGCTGTCAAGCAGTTCGGCTTCATAGCTCCCTGAGCCTCCTGCTTACTCTCCATGCTGTCTGCCGGAAGTCCAGGTTGACCCAATTGTTAACAGTGGGTGGTATAATAAGTTGAATAGGGAATTGTGAATGTTAAATGTTAAAACCTATAGGTGAGATTGGTTTTTAAAAAAATAACACTATATATAGCACTATGATGTAGGACAAGAAAGGAGCCTGCAATGCAAGGGCATGCTGAACTCCTTAACACTTAACTGTTTGATAGTACTTTTGGACAAGCTTCTGAAATTGGGGGTGCACACAGGGCCCTGTTTTTCCCATCTTTCTCTGGGGTTGGTCCAATCAGTGCTAGTAGCGGGAGAGATATCCAGCCTGTAGCCCTTGATTTGTGTATGCCCCAGGGCTCAGTTATTTCTCCTCTCCTATTTAACATCTACATAAAGATGTTGTATGATGTGATCCAACATTCTGGTGTGAGGTATAATCAAAATGCTGGTGACATTTTGATGACAGGTAGAGACAGGGAAAGTCACAGGGTTAAAAGTAGGGTTAGATTTAAGGTTAGGGTCTTTAGGGAAGGATTAGAGATAGGATTAGGATTAATGATAAGGTTTAGAGTTAAGGGGCAATAAGGAAGCCAGAGAGAAGAGAAAGGAATAATGGAAGATGGATGGAGGGAAAAGAAAGTAAGTAAAGAGAATGGAAAAATGGGATATAAATTTAGAGAATTTGAGAGAAATTGAATGCTAAATTTCCTCACCTCTTCTTAAATATTCTCTATGAAGAGTTTGGAAACTATTTTTGTTAAAAATATAATTTGTGTTATATCTCCTCCTCTCTCTCTTTTTTTGAATAACTATTGTTGATAGAAATGTAAAAATAGTTTTTATGGATTTTACCTTTATACTTGCTTGATATTTTCAGGTCTCTTAATACCTTGTTCATATGTTAAGTAATGAAGTTTTCTCCCTTGACTACCACTGTATGTTTGTATGTTTATGTATTTGTTTAATTGTTGGTTCAAAATAAAATATAATAAAATAAATGCTGATGACACCCAGCTTATATGTCCACTCTGGATCAGATGACGATGCTGTGGATGTTCTGTCCCAATGCCTGGAGGCTGTAGGGACCTGGGTTGGAGTGCAATGGGCTTTGACTCAACCCAAGCAAAACTGAGTGGCTTTGGGTATTTCAACCTTCCAGTAACAAGGTTCTTCCACCTCTAGTCCTGGATGAGGTGGCAATGTCACAGATGGACCTAGTGTGCAATTTGGAAGTTCTTCTGGACTCAAAGCCTCTGCTCCATGACCATGTAAGCAGTCATTACTACAAGGGCTTTTACAATCTTTGGGTTGTGTGTCAGTTGTGCCCATTCCTATACTGGTAAACTTTATTCACAGTCACTCAAGCTCTTGTGACCTCTTATCTGAATTATTGCAACATGGTCTACATGGGGCTACCCCTGAGAAGTATTTAGAAGCTTCAACTAGTGCAAAATGCACTGCATGGAAAATAAATGGTATCTGATATTTGAGATATGTAACATCAGTATACACATATACAAAATCTCTTCATCTTGTTCTATCTTCACTGACAAAAATCAATTCAGAGTTTTTTTTACTTTCCAGTTTGACTATTTTAAAATAAACTCTTATGTCTTCTTTACTTACAGATAACAAATATAGGAACGTTTAAATAATATTCTTGAGTGAATTAATTTACATTCATTTGTTATCTTCCTCTTTTCCTTCCCTTAACTTTGCCAGATATGGCAATCTTTTCTCATCCAACATATGCTTTCATCACATGCTTAAATCTTTCAGTTTCTGGTTTCTAACCTTTGTCCCTGGGTTATTTTAGCCCCTTTCAGAATTAATTATTTATCTTGCCATCCTTCCTATGCTTACCACGCTTCATCTCCAAACTAGAAACTGAAAAAGTTTATTTTTTTCCTTTGTTCTTTCTCATTGCCCAGTTATTATAATTATATATTACCATTGGGAAGAACTTTGCTTTAACAATTATGTTCTTTATTGTCCTAAAATTATCCTTATCCTTCAAGATCTTGTTGTCATTATATCTTCCCTGAGATTAAGCACCTGTTTCCATCTCCCAGATGGTCTTCATTGTATTTGAACTCAATAAAACAAGATTATCTACTACCTTAATTGCTTTGCCATCAACTGTAAGTTCACTTGGCATATTGAGTTGAAAATTTCTTAATTTCAATTCAGATATTTGTTACTTTTCTAATACTTTACTTTATTACCTTTCTAATAAATCTTCTTTACATTCAGCTAACAAAATAATAACATCCACATTTTTTAAGCTGCTAGTGTTTTGATTCCCAGTATTGATTCAGGCTGTTATTTCATCTAATCCTGAAATACCTTATATTGTCTCAAAAGCAAGTAGTTTGGTTTTAGTGCAATAGAATTCTATCTTGCACTTATGAAATTGTATATTCTTATGAAACTTTGGGAGCAGTTGTTTTTCTGTTTTACCTGGCGGCAACTTGCCAGGTTTAGCTGACTAGCAAGTCTTTCTAAATGATAACAATGGCCAACCCATTGCACCAATCTTATGTGGTGATGCTCCTAACAGTCCAGTGATAGATGAAATAGTGCTGACAAACTGAAGATACTCTTGGCACTAATTAAGCTGTTTCTAATTCAAATTGTGCTGAATGCATTGCTCTCATCTTCTGAAGAGAGAAGGTTTTCTCATATGCCTATTTCATTATTGCCTTTATGAATTTGTATGTCAACTGATATTCTGCCACAACTATTATGGTCTGTTGGAGATAGCTTATTGATAGTATTTTCTATCTCTGCAAAAATCTTTGAAGTGTTTGAGTTTCTTTGCTTTTGTGTCTTAGAGCAAAAGAGTCACCTCTAAGAAACTGAGAAAAAGAACAAGCTAAAATCTTATGAGGGTAGAATAGTTGTTTTCATTTTTCGGAGAAAATTATCTATGCTGTTTCTTTCTAAATTATAGATAAAATATTCTGAGCTTTAACTTTTTTTTATCATAAATCTACTTGCATAACTAGCACCAAACACATACCTCATGTTGAGAAAAAAAGCATTGTCTTGGAAATGAAAGGGTAACAATGGACGTCCGTTTCTGGTCTCGCTCCGTTGAAGACTACACGGCTGGCACTCCAGCCACCGAAGTCTTGTTTCCTCCAAACTCCAGGGCACTTGAAGTGCCTGGTGATGCCCTGTAGGGGCATCCAAAGAAGGAGACTGGATAGGACTTCGTGTCAGACGGCACCTATCCCTCTCCCTTTCCCCGTTGGAACAAATGGCGCTCACAATCGTGGCACCATTAGGGGAAGTCCAGAATGCCAAGATACTACTCAAGGAAGTAAACTGAGGAAGAAATAGATGAAGAATATGTCCAGACTGGTGAGTCTTCAATTTTAAAAAAATGTTTACTCTCCCAAAGTAAAAGTAAAAACAGATTTTTTTAAAAAAAGATGACTGAAATCTAAAGGGGGCTGAAGTGACAAATGACTAAATATATAATCCTTGTGGACTAATTGTGATACAAGAAGATTGCTGGGAAAATAAGTTGGATGAATTGAGACTAAACCTCTGGTGATCTAAAAGTGAGCTTTGATCTGAAATAAAACTCAATGAATTAAATACAGTGGATTTAAAGATTTGGACATTTGAGAAAAAAAGGTGGATTATAAATTTGAGGCAGGAAGATTTGTACAATATTTTTGGATTACTTAACAGTGAAAAATTAAAGACTTGGACTTTTTCTTGGATTTAAGAAAAGAGCTGGACAAAATGGCTTCTACACAGGAAATGGAGAAAGAACAGCCTGATGAATTTATGCTACAAATAGAAGAGCTGCTTAAAGCACAGGAGAGATATTGCCTCAGACAAAGGGAACAGAAAATTAAAAAGAGACTTTTGGAACTGGAAAAAATACTGGAGCAAAATAGAAGAAGGAGAAAGTTGAGAAAAAAGAACAACAACCAGAGACTGGAAATAAAAGAGAAAATAATGTTTATAAAGATGGAAAAATCCAACAGTTCTTCTAGGTACTTAGGGGGGGAAAGTACTAGTACATTGTGGGCCCAAAAAGCTGTAAACTGAATATTGGATTGGAGGGAAAAGAGGAAAAGAGTCAGAGTAGAAAAAGGAGAAACAAGCAGAAGGAATGGGGGCGGGGGGAAGGAAATGGGAAAATGTACAATACAGGGAAATGGGTTAAAAAAGAAAGGAAGCTGATTAGAGACTCATTTACTAAAACAAAGGAAAACTTAGTCTTAAAAACGTTTGATGAAGAGCTGCTAGCCAGGAGAAATATAGGCTAATTTAAAATGACTTTGTTAAAAAATTATATGGATATGAAGGCTGATGACAAAAAGAAAGTTTAAAGGGTGAAGATAAAAGGAGAATGAGAAGGGCAAACAAAAGACTGTAATAAAGTCCTAAATTGCAAGAGGTGTAAAGTATTGGTGGTGATATTGGGTAGGGGAATATTATGGAAGCTTGTTTTATGTGTTGGGTTTGATATAGATAGAATGGTATGAAGAAGAGGAAAAAAAGGATAAGAATTTATAAATTTAGAATTAAATTAAGAATTGTGTTGGTAAATATGAAACGAAAATAGACAGGAATAAAATGATGGATAAAAGATAGGGGATTGATTTGCTAAAACTATAAATTTAAATTATGGATTATGAAATGGACTATTAATTAAGATATATTACCCACGCAAAGAAAAAAAATTAGGAAAAAATTGAATAAATTAAATTTTTTATAGTAAAGTGTGACAGAAATGTAATGATGAGCAAAAGATAGAAAGGCTAACTTATTGAAATTATGAACTGGAATCATAGAGTATTATAATATTGTAATATTGGTTTAAATATAGATCTCAAATTAAGCAAAAAGTAAAGTAAATTAATTAGAAATTGTATAAAATAGTAAATGAGAATTGGGAAAGATTTTTTAAACGGATAAAATTGGAAGAGAAGATTTCAATGCTTGGTATTTAAATATGATAAATATGGAATGGATGTAATTAGAGTGATGAATGAAGATGATGTTGTAAATCTGAGGTGAGACTGGGTGTAAACAAAGATAAGGAAGAAAAGGAAGGAGAGGACCAGGAGACAGGGGGAGAGGAAGAAAGAAGGAAGAGAGAAGAGAAATGAAGATGGATATAATCCAGACGGTAGGAATGAGGGCTAGGAAAGAGAAAGAGGGGGAAAAATGAGTAAGAGTTGGAGGATGTTAGAAAAGAAGGTGATGTAGAGGAAAAGAAGAGGAAGAAGAAAGGAAGAACAAGAAAGTGAAAGAAGGAAGGCAGAAAGTAAGTAAAAAGGTTGAGAAAGTGGAAAGAAAGGGAGATAGGGTATGAAGAAAGCTGGCTGTAGAGGTAAGATATAGTGGGGTAAGGGTTAAGTGTAAGTTTAGTTTATAGACTTAGGTTTAGAATAGAGACAGGGAACGTTTTAGGGCTAAAAGTAGGTTTAGAGTCTAGGGACAAGGTTGGGGCGAGGGTGTTAATAGGGTTAATAGAGTTTAAGGCTAGTTTTAGAGTGAGGATTAGGGGCAGGATTCGGGTTAGTGTTAAGATTTAGTTTAGTTAAGGTTTAGTTTAGGGAAGTATTAGGGTGAGGAGTAGGAGTATTAAGGGGTAATAAGAAAGCCAGAGAGAAGAGGAAGGAGTGAGATGGATAAAGGAAAGAGAAAAGGCAAGAGGATATAAAAAGAGATACAATTAGAGAATTTGGAAGGAAATTGAATGTTAAATAATTCCCTCACCTTTTGAACATATTCTCTTTGAAGAGGTTGGAATCTACTCTTTCTAGGAGATGTAAAATACCTTGTATAATCTAGAGTAATTCTGGATTGTGTAATTATATAGATTTGCTATCTTTAAATTTTGTATGTTGATACAGCAAACCTATCTTTCTTGATGTATTGTTTGTATGTATGTTTGTGCTGTTGTTTATTTGTTTGTTTGAAAATAAAAACAATTACACACACACACACACACACAAAGAAAGAAATTCTTTGAAAGGGTAACAATGAATGTGAGCATACAAGACAGAACAGCAATAGCAGTCAGCTGCATGTTCAGATGCAATCATTTTTCTGGCTACATTTCTATGCAGAGACATATCCTATGGTAGGCATTTAATAACAATGATCTTCACTTTGTGATTTATTACAGATGAAAGTCTTCCTCGTACCAAGTAAAACATAAAATAAATTGGATGTGTGCTTACAGTCTTCTAAAAGGTAATTTGCTATCATACATATATATTTCTGTCAAAAAAGATTGCCCTGAGGATAAAATGTAATAAACACTTAGATCAGATGATCAGAAAATGACAGTATAAATGGATGGATAGTAGTGCTATACAATTCCAATGGATAATGTATTTCATGGCATGCAGAATACGTAAGAGTTTGCTGCTGACAGTTGTTAGGTCTTATTGCAAATACTGGTACATGAACACCCAAGGAACCTGGCTCTGGACTTACAGCTCTAAAGGTAGGAGCTTGAGGAAAGAACTAGATTGGGAAGGGAGACAGCTAATCAGAGGTTTTCAAACTGTGGTCCGTGAACCCCTTGGGTTTGGCGGCAAGTTGTCAGAGGGTCTGCAGACAGGGAGCTGCTGCTGTGACCACTGGTAAGGAAGTTGCAGCTGCCAGTTGTGCCAGCTGCAAAATGATGCTGACCAAAGCCTTACCGAACCATGGCCATATTACCAGCAGCTAATAAATATTGCAGGGGATTGCATTTGCTTAACAGTAGCGTCTGAAACTAGTATCTTCCAAGAAATTGTTTTGTTGTCTCTTTGCCCTAGCTTAGCGGAGTTGGAGATGGATTCACCAATCAAGAGCCAATTTTTTTATCTTTATGCTTGTCGGGAAGCAAAAGCTGAAAGTGGGTCTACTCTGTGTTTGTTTTAACCAACCCCACCTCATTATATTGGAAAATGAGTGGGAAATATATCCTGTGGGTTGTTTACTGCATCAATGTTCCCGACTGATTCTAGTGGGAAAATCTGGTCTTCTTGCCACCAAATGATGGATAGCTTTTTTTCAGCCTGATCTTTGCATCCCGAAAACGTTTATTCAGATACTCGGCTGATTCCCATCACGCTGACAAATGTAATGGGTCTTCAGGAATCCAGCTAAGCAGGCTAAACTTCTGGAGCCGAGCTTTTGCAGGCATATGAAGCAAGGCTCCACTCTGAACATTAGTAACACAAGACCATCATCGGAGTCAATTCTCATTCGGCCTATCGGAAACATGGAGCTCCGTTGATTGATGACAGACCTGCCTCGTGCTTCAGTTTGCAGGGGCAGGACTCTTGCTCCTTCAGATCTGCGCGAGGGGAAGCAAAGCTGTAGTAATAATAAGTCTTTATTGATTAGCCCTCGACCATATCAGAATGCAAAATTCCAGCCGCAAGTTATTACTAATATTTAACAAAAGCAATTTAAAGTGGAATTTAATGGGATACAATTTAGAATGGAATTAGAATAAGATATGATTTAAAATAAAATGGGAATAAATGGGAAATTGTAATAATGTACAATCATTTAAGTTAAAAATAAAATATGATAAAATTATATTTTGAAGTCGCCCTTGCAATCTACCCCAATCAGTCCCACATATGCAGATCTCAACCGAACCATTTTGTTTAAGTACTGTGCTGCATTAAGAGTTATTTTCAGGTTCTGGCTGGACATAAGGTAAGTTGTTTTGATATGGGGATCCCAGTGGGTCATTCATTTGGTATATAGACAAAGATGCCTGTCTCTCACCTTTTTATACAGGCAGCAATCAAATAGAATGTGAGTCAGGTTTTCTACCTTTGCCGGTCCGCAAATGCAGAGATGCTCATTGTAGGGTATAGCATGAAATCTTCCATATATAATCATAGTGTCAAGCTGTTCAAATCTCGCTCGCGTAAAACTCCCTAAAGTTTTTTGGCAGTTGTAACTTCAAATAACTGTCTACTTGAAAAGTATGTTTGTATTTACTCAGTCATTTCAAGTTACCCACCTTACCAAGAATATCTATATCATTTAGTGCTTCTATATCCTTACTTCTTTGGGCAACTCTTTTTTTGGATTGTTCTCCTATTATGCAAGAGACAGGAAGGCCACAACCTCTTACAAATTTGTTAGTTTGGTGATCCAGGGGATTTGCGGTTGTAGTTTTATTTGCTCCAGTAGGTATAACTTGGGGAGTCTGTCAGTCTCCATTTCATTAACTTTGCACCAGTAGTTATAAGCTCTAATTTTCAATAATGCATGAATTGTATGAATTCCCAATTCAGTTCTAACTGCTGCAGCAGATGTTTTTAGGTCTACACCCAAAATACATCTCAAGTGCTGGGACTGTGTTTGTTTTAGCACTGTGGTTGGGTAAAGACCCCAATTTTCTGCTCCATACAAGAGCATAGTAGTAACCTTAGCCTTATAAACTTTAATTAATGGTGCTAGGGACCCTGGGTAACTATGGCTCTTTGTTTGAGCAATAAATTCAAACAGGGCTTTGCTCTAAGTGTACTGTAGTAAGGGAAACCGAGCAGCAAGCAGAGGAGCACATGCGGGATGAGTGGGATCCCCCAGGGTGGGGTTCTTTCCATCTGAGCTGCTTGTGCGCTGTTAAGGAAAAATGAGGAGCGTGCGGAGTGTGGCAGTGAGGGATTCCTTTCCGATGCTTCTCAAGTTCTGGCAGCTTGAGAAAGTAGACCCTTATTTCGCTCCCCTTTGGGCATGCGCATGCCTCCCTCTCTCAAAAGGCTTACTCGCTCTTTGATAGGACTGCAGCGTGATGCGCTTTTGCTTGTGTAGTCTCCCACCTTAAGTATGCTGCCTTCTGTTTTCCCCCAGTTCATTATTGACCATGTCCATTCCTTTGTAGTAGGAAGCTCAAATATTATTTATTTATTTTATTTATTTATTTTAATTTTTATACCGCCCTTCTCCTGAAGGACTCAGGGCGGTGTACAGCCAAAAATAAAACACCAAACTTGAATACAATAATTAAAAAACATTTAAAAGAATTAAATATACTGGCTGAACTAAAAAATTAAATTTAAAAAATTAAAAATTAAAAACCGAATTAAAGTATAAAAGAGAGATCAGGACAACCCGGCCTGGGTAAATAAAAACATCTTTAGAGCCCGACGGAAGACCTGGAGATCTGTGATGGTCCCTATTTCCGGGGGAAGTTCGTTCCACAGGGCTGGAGCTGCCACAGAGAAGGCTCTCACCCTGGGGGTCGCCAGCCGATATTGTCTGGCCGATAGCACCCTGATGAGGCCTTCTCTGTGAGAGCGTACTGGCCTGTGGGAGATATTAGCTGGTAGTAGGCGTTCCTGTAGATACACTGGCCCCATGCCATGGAGTGCTTTAAAGGTCTTTCTTTGGGCCTTCCAGAGATCATCCACTAACGTGATCAATGCTGTTTCAGCGCTGTAACCAGGTCTGAAGCCAGATTGGCATGGGTCCAAATAAACATTTTCCTCCATGTGTCGGGGAAGCTGATATGCCACCACACACTCAACAACCTTCCCCAAACCTTCCCAAAAATGGGAGGTTGGAGATGGGACGATAGTTTACAAAAGCAGCCGGGAAGGCTTCTTGAGGAGAGGTCTCACCACCGCCTCCTTCAAGGTGATAAGTAAGAATCCCTCACTCAAAGAAGCCTCCACTACTTCCTGGAGCCAGCCTCGTGTCACCTCCTGGAAGGCCAGTACCAACAAGGAGGGGCACGGTTCCAGTAAACATGTGGTGGGATTCAGCTGCCCTAACAACCTGTCCATGTCTTCGGGAGTCGCAGGATCAAATTCAACCCATACAAAATTCTCAAAACCTGTCCTAATCATCTCACCAGGATCATGCCAATCGTAGTCCAGGTCCCCCCGATTTTGTCGTGCAGATAACTCCCAAATTCCTCAGCACAACCCTCCAAGGGGTCCTCCCATGCTCCAAGATGAAGCAAGGAGTGGGTCACCCTAAAGAGGGCGGCTGGGCGGTTCTCTGCCGATGCAATCGCAGAGGTGAAGTAATTTCTCTTCGCCTCCTTGATCGCCCCCAAGTAGATCTTAATATGAGATCTAGTTAGGGTTCGGTCGGATTCGGAGCAGCTAGTCCTCCAAGCACACTCTAGGCGTCTTTTCTAGCGCTTCATCTCCCTCAGCTCCTCGGAGAACCAAGGAGCCGGCTTGATTCTGTTAGCCTATCTGCATAATTTTGCACAAACATTTCAAAGACTGTTTTTAAAGAGTTCACCTTTGTGCTTTACAATTTGTGCCATTAATAGACATTGTCTAGCAGCAAAACCTAACATGAATTCCTTTGATGATTGCTTGATTTGCTCTTCCCCCCTCAGAGCATTAACAGCAGGGGGAGGCTGATAAAATTCAATCAGATAGTTCAGTTCCTCATAAAAAGTAGAGGAGAACTCTAATATAGTAGCTGTTGGATATCATATCTATTGGAGCTAGGAAAGAAATTGAGATTTTTATTTTTATTCATAGTTTTCTTGTATATCATGTAATTATCAATTTTTGACTGTTTTGTTGCTTTAGATAGAATCTGTGCACTTGGACTTTTATCTGTTGCATTTCTTGTTTTTCTCCATTGCTTCAGTGTCAAAATATATCTAAAGCCTTCATAATGTTTTGGTAACTTAGAATATATTAGAATTAATACTCTAATATATATCTTAGAGTAGATTTCAAATATCTCTTGGGGAAATGTGTTTATCAAACAGAACTAGATAAACATTAAGATGTGTATTCAGGGTGTTTATAAAACTGAATAGAACAAGCTAACTATCATAAGGAACTCAGTCACCTTAGCTCCATTTCAAGACCAACTGGATAATGCGATGAAAAAGATGAACCACTAGATCCAGTTGGGAAGTACTGATTTTTAAAAATCTGAGAACAAGATGAATGTACTTTATTATTATAAATGTATCTTATGATTGTAATCACAGTTTGCTTATTGTATGGCATAAAGCATGTACACTGGAGACAAATTCCTTGTGTGTCCAGACACACTTGGCCAATAAATTCTGATTCTCATTCTACAAAACTATCAAAGATAAAGACATGTCATCTGCAAAATGGAATTGTTTTCATTGCCATTGTTTTATCAGTTCATGCCTAAGGGTAGAGAGGAAACATGACTCTCATAACAGGAGTATAAAAAAGGCACCCAAATGCCACTAGTATTCAACTATTGCTAGTGTCTTTCACTGCAAAAAAAATTTAAAAAACAGAATCTCTTTCTCCTGTTGAAATTAACTACCTGGACACAGCTCCCATCTCAGGGATTAGGATAGGTTTGAACTCTAGCACTTCTCAGTTAAAGGATGCTTGAGGATGAAGCCCATTTGCAAGTTCAGGATGTCTTCTCCCACTAGAGCACAATATTTGTGTTTGTGTTTCTCCTTTTAGTGCTGACTCTGACGTTCTGCAAAATTATTTGGTACTATAATCATTGTAATAATCGATAAATATTACATTATGACTGATGTTTCTACTGTTAAACCAATAAAATATAACAAGCCTTCATTTTCCCAGAATGTTAGTATATATAATAGACTCGGGAGAGCTAGATTGGGTTGCTAGAAGGTAGATTGGGATTTAATGGAATAACTCAGAGTGATTTTTGCAAAATCAGAATGGCTTCTGAATTGTTTCACAGTAGCAATACTGAGACTAAGTTAGGGTTGTGAAATTTAATTTAATTTAATTCAATATTTATATCCCGCCCTTCTCCCCGAGGGGACTCAGGGCGGCTTACAGGCACAT
>JANHFO010007639.1:7652-28553 GCA_032468095.1 Pareas carinatus
TCAAGCCTCTGTGCCGGCAGGCCCAGCCAGCTTCATTGAAACTAGGTCTCCGCGCTGGGACAAGTCTCCTCCTCGTGGCGGCCGCCCGATAAAATGGCGCCGCCGCCACTGCCAGCTGGAGCCAATCCGCACTGGTAAGTCCCTGCAGCTGCGGAATCCACCTCAAGCTCCTGAAGCCCCCTCACATTTGAGGGGGGAGTTTTCCCGTACCGTCCTGTGGCTGGGGACCAGCTAAAACCGGCCCCTGCGCCCTGGAAAGCACATCTTCACCTCCACACATATGGAGCACTCCTATGCATGCTCCTCCCTTGTGGCCATCCCTCGGCAGTTGTTGTGGGCTCTTACTCACTTTGTGCCAAATAACCGTGTTGTTGTTTAATTCAAACAACACTGATCCCGAGACTTAATGAAAAGTATCCATAAAAATGGACTTGGCAGCAATGCAGCTCTACAAGTTGTAGATTTTCCATTACTTACAACTGTAATGTTATTTGTTTTTTTCAATTATTCAAGAAAACATAGTGCTGGAAGAAAAACATTTTCTCATAATCAGTCCTTTCATATGAGAATTGCTCTAAATGATTACAAAGGTTTGTTTTTTCAATTAATGTTCTCACAAGAATAAAAGGAATAATTTGAGATTAGAACAAACAAATAAAATAGTTGAAAACTCTACCCTTAAAACAGGATAAAAGTGTGTGTGTGTGTGTGATAATACTGAGATAATATAAAATCCATGGTATTAACATATTTCCTGATTTAATCATGTTTTAAAAAATCAACTACATGTTTTAGGTTAAACTCTAATTGGGAAAAAATAATGAACTGTGCAAATATTTGCAGGACTATGTTAGCAATTGAGGCGGTGAACTATCTAGGGGGAAGGGGTGTTATGTATTCGTTTTAATTGCCTGGAACTACTGAATCATTGCTAACGGTTGTATCTTTTTAAATCCCAGGCTACTTGTCTCCAGGACTGTTAGCTTGTGTTCATGCGGGAACTGTTGTTTGGATTCTATTGGTCGTTGCCTAGCGGTGACCTGTATAAATAGTTGCTAAACAGTTGTTAGAATGGCTCTCATCTGTGTTAACTGAATAAACGTGTTGCTGTTTCACCTCTGCCTCGTCAATGCCTCATCAATCCCAAAATACAGCACCTTCTATTAAGCTGTAAAAATGAAGAATTAGAAAGATTCTGAGAGGTTAGGTACTCTCAAACACCCTTTTTGACAGACAACACTCAACTGTTATAAATGGCTTAGGTTCTTGGCTATAACAAAGTTTCTTTACTAGTTGTCCTGGACAAGAAAATTGGACTGAAACTGATGGGTTGACAGTTTCTCATTAGTGAATACCTTTCCTCATCCCTCTAGCCAATTTCTCAGTTCTTCTCTCTCTCTCCCTACTGAAATTCAGGACCTTCATGTTATATTTTACCAGAAATAAGTACCTTCTGAAGGTGTGGTAGTGAAAAGAAAAACTGAGAGAATTCAATGGACTTTTCCATTGAAGAGAAGGGATGGTGATCTTCTTGAGCCTGCAACCCAGTGTGCAGTGACTCTGGACCCTCCTGGGGAATGGATGTAAAATTATGATGCTCCCAAAGTGTCATGAGCCCAATTTGGGGTTGGCTAACACTAAATAAGTATAAGAGGTGATTTGGATATTTTAAGCCTTGCAGAGATACACCACTGCAAGAGGCAGCATTAAAACATGGCTGTTTTCTGTTAACCTAACCTTCATTTTTGTAGCTATACATAGTTAGGTTTCTCCCCCCCTGCCCTCCAGCTCTTTATGCCACAATGTTTTCAAGTACGAATGCAGGGGATGCAATAGGCAGAAGGTATTTTGTAATATCTGATAAACAGAAAACCATTTGTAAATCGTGACTTATTTTGGAAACAGTACTTATTTTAGAAGTACTGAACTTTCTGGCTTGCTGAGGATTTTATTTGCTTTCTCCAGATAGTCTTTAATCTTCTTTTTATATGACCCTTTGCCATTTTGTTCATCTGCAATATTCTTTTTATGCTACTGAGAATTAAAGCTGTAATATCCACACTGCATAGATTTTAAATAAAAGAAGAAGAAACACCCAAATAATAAACTGATACAGGGGAATCAGATGTACTCATGGGAGCCTCCCTTGGCCCTCTTAATTTGATTTGCATTTTAATTTATGAAATGAATACACTGGCATGCTGAGAAACAAAATATTGGCTTCCAGCATCGTCCATTTGTAAGGATGCCCAATAGATAGTCTTAGAAATGCCCTGTTTGCATTAAAAAAGGCATATTTGCCATAAAAGGGTGTTAGCTTGCCTTAAAAAACAAAATCTAACTAAAAGGTATATGGGAATATCCTTAATAGGATTCAAAAGAATGGGAGACTGTGGGTTGTTATTTTGTGAGAGAATCTGCAACATGCTTTCAAATTTTTAGATATATTTACTAAAGGCAAACATTTGGAATTCTGATTTAAAGTACTTTCACATGCTGTTCCGTGAAATTTCTTCCCAGAAAATCTAGTATTTCTATTTAAGACAGGCTTTATAATAAGAGAAATAATAGCAGAGAAGGATATTGTTGTTAACAGATAAAAATTCCTCATTATTTTGTTTGAAAAATGTACATTTTTAGTCCAAAAGATGTTGATTAAGTTGGCATCAACCTTGAGCTGACTCAAAACCTAAGAATGGGTAGTCTTTCCAATTCCTTTTATAGAATCTGACTGGTGTGTAGATTGAAACTCAATACAGATGAGGAATTAATAATCTTTTTCATTACTGAGGAAAACGCAGTGTAGGAAGATGCAGAATATCCTGGCTGGTATATGCAGGACAGAGTTCAAGTTCTCAGAATTGACAGCTAGGCCTAGAGTGCTGTCACTTAACAAATCTTCCCTGAGATCATTGTTCACCTCGGTCTCACAATAAGACCATCTGATTTTGTTCTTCTTAAAATGTAACGTTGTTTGCAGCTGTAAAAAATAGAACAACATATGTGTAAGTAGGTATATTGAGATGAAATACATTTAGAAATATCAGAATCTGATACTAATTCTACTCCAGAAGGCCCTTATCTTTGACTGCAGTCTTTGTCTACTAAATCTTAGAGAAAAATAAGGGTTTTCTAATTTGGAGGAAGAGAAAGGAACACGGTGGAGAGTCTCAGTTCAATTCCATTTGCCTTTCTACTCTCAGAAAGGTCTGTCTTTGCAGAAAAGGCACATACATTTTTAAAATCAGTGCACTTAAGCCTGGAGTCTTGGACAAGCTCAGCTGACAGCTTATCAAAGGCTGTCAGTTGCACCACTCTATTTATATTGAGGTAAATTATCTGAAGCTTCTCAGATTGCAGTTTGTGCTTGATAGCTTGGTATAGCACTAGGTAAGGCACTGGATCTGAAATGGTGGCATCCCCCCGCATATCAGTCCCTCATTTTAAAAAAATTGGCCTAGAAAAAGTAATTAATTATTGCTCATAATGATTTTGCAGCAGAGAAGTGATAGTAAATCATGCCAAGGTCTTCCCCATTCATTGTGCTCTTCTCAACCCAATTGCCAACATTATGTCTGCACTTCTGCTGCATGATATGTAATTATAACTAGGATAATCCCAGGACTCAGAAACACCTGCTTATAGAGCATGCAAGATATAATGAAATGTTCTTGATAATGTGAAAAGACTGATCAATTAAAGCATGCTTGACTATTCATAGGAGCACTCTCTGCAGGGTGTAAATAAACCCTTGCAAGCTTTTTCCTGGAACAAAAAGCACTTGAAAATTTTAAATATAAACATTAAGATCTCTCCTGTTCTCTTTCTCCATTGAGGACTGCTGCTAGGATTGTAGCTGGCTTTCTTGCTATTCTAAATTCCTATGAATCCTAGGATGGAAATCCTCATCCTCAAATGATTGCTCATAATTCCTTGCCTAAAGCTCTTGTGC
This sequence comes from Pareas carinatus, assembly GCA_032468095.1. Classification (NCBI taxonomy): domain Eukaryota; kingdom Metazoa; phylum Chordata; class Lepidosauria; order Squamata; family Pareidae; genus Pareas; species Pareas carinatus. Next base: position 11,605 of record JANHFO010007639.1, read on the forward strand.
TATGCCCGGGAGTGAAAACCCTATATATGTTCAATGGAGACATCGGTGTTCACAGAGGGTGCCATAGCAATTGGAACGCAGTGGTGATATATGCATGAGTTCATTGCATAAATAACATGTGTCATTCAGGTCAATTGTGCAATGACAGTAAGGTGCATGATGTCACCCTGGCTTTTAACAAAAGAACAGAGAAAATAAGAATGGGTAAGAATTCAAAATTTATAAAATATAGTCCAGGTGATAAAAAAGACAATCTACAAATGCAGAAAGACCTAGAGGTTGAATAAAAGAATCAGTTTATTTTTAAAAAATCAATAAACTCACCATTGGGATAATAAAACATGAAAATAGCAGTCTAATTGTATAGATTTCTTGTGAGGCTAAATTGTGCTCCTAAATAAATTTCAGAGATGTTATCATTTCCAACATGCATATATTCGTCTATGACAAGTTTACAATTTATCATGGCAATACTAAAAGCAGTGTTTTTCAAACATTGAAATTTTAAGAGCAAAAACTTCAACTCCCAGAATTTCCTAGCCATCACTAACGGCAAAGCAGTGTTCAATGAGAATCCTTGCATTTTCAACAGACATGATTAAAGAAAAGTGAAGTGATTTGGCTTGTAAGGAAGAGTCAGAGGCAGGGCAGTGACTTCAGCTCTTTATTTCAGTTCAGATGGATACACATTAAAGGCTACAAGCTGGCTTCCCTCTTTATACCTTTGAATTGGGTAAGCCAATTTCCTGCTGTATCCAAGGGGTGGGTTCGAGTGGAGGAGATGTTGTATGAATAGTAGGGGTTAAGCATTCTGCTGAAGTGCCCGATTTATAGTCAGCGCAAATACGAAGTGACCTGTTCTTGACCGGCGTCACGATGGGAAATTCCCATTGTGCGTAGTCAATCGGGACTAAAATGCTTTGGTCAATTAATTTGTCTAACTCTTGGTCTAGTCATGGTCTTAAGGCAAATGGAACGCGCCTGGGCTTTAATCGAATAGGGGCTACTGGGAATCAAGGGTAATAGAAATAGGATTGCCAGTATACTTGCCCAGTTGGTTATTAAAGACATCTTTGAACTCGTTGATGAGGTCTTCGCCCCAGTTTCTTTTCAGGGAGTGAACTCCGACCCGAGAGGCTTAAACCAATTGAGCTCAAAAGACTCGTAAGTTGACCCCCCACAACAGTTATAGGCAGTGTGCCCACAAACTTATGATATTTAACAGGAATCGACAAGCAACCCCAAACTGGTAATCTATTTCCTTGGGAGTCACAGATTTTAACAGTTTGTAGGAAGAGTTGGTTCTTCTTTGTGTTGAGCAGGGCGTACTTTAATTCTGCCTAAGCCATAATGGAGATTTACGTTCCAAAGTCCACCTCCATATGGCATGACATTTTGCCAATTATCACTGTAGTAGTGATTTTCTTTATATTTTCCACGTGGTTGATGCTGACTTGAATCTGAAACGTTTCTGACTGTCGGGCTGGCTTTTTGGTTTCCACACTTGCTTTGTCCCTTTGCTGCTCTTAATAGCCGCTTGCTTTTGATTCTCCATCTGAATGGCAGGATCAGTGGGCAGTGCAGCACGGCAAAATTTGGCTAGGTGGCCTTTCTTTTCACAGCGATTACAGATCACTTCGCGGAAACAGCAAGTTGCCTGTAGATGCTGCCCTACGCAGCTGGCACACCTCCGCATCTGCCCATTTGCGGTTTTAGATGTCTGGCAGACTTCAGTCAGCTCCTCTTTGCTGTTGTCCTCAGAGTCCTCACAGGTGCCTTGGTGCACAGTAGTTGTGGCTCTCTCTGCAGGGATTCCGTGGTATTGGAGGACAATTCGGCTGCCCTGGTCTCCACGGGCACCAGTCGGAGCATGAGGTTTGTGTTAGCTAGCAAACTCCTTTGTAGCCTGACGTCTCTGACTCCGAAGATTAATTGATCTAGCAGGCTGTCCTCAAGATCCACAAAAACACAATGCACAGCTACTTTTCTTAACACAGCGACAAACTGATTTATTGTCTCCCCGCTTTGCTGCATCCGATGTCTGAATTCGTAGTGCTTTACGAATCTGGATCGGATGGGGGCATAATGCGCTTGCAGTGCATTATGTAAATCAGTCCAAGTCATTGTCTACAAGGTGTTGGACTTGGCCAGGGTCCTTGCTGAATCGAAAATCTCATGCCCACAGTGGCTAAGTAATAATGCCTTCCTCTTGTTGTCAGTGATATTTGGGATGTCATGTGCCTTGATAAAACAATCAAAACGCACCATATACGCATTCCAAGTTTCCTTGGCCGGATCATAAGGGGTTGGAGGGTGGATGGATGACATTTTCGATTTCTTGTTTTTCTAGCCAATTCTCCTCTGTCCTTTCTTCCAGAGATCCCACCCAAGTCACCAGTTGTTAGATCAGGCATTGGAAGAACAGGCCGGCATGGGCGTCAGCACAAAAGGTTTTTATTGCAAAAGCCAAATACAAATGGGAACAGTGCAAGCAATATTTTAATTTAACCAAAGGCTTAAATACTGGCATTTTAAATACAATGACCAATCAGGGCTCAGGAGCCAAACAGTCTGCCGGTCCGGGACCAGAGGGGAGGAAATAATATTGTTACTTATTTCCTCCAGCAGGAAATGCCGGCGTTCAGATCCAACAGTGAGCTAGCATCTTATATTTAGATTGGATGGAGGGGATTTCAGTGATGATGGTGATTATGATGATGATTTAGGACAGGTAAAATATGAGTGTTCTTGTTATGAATACTATTCGATAACCTAGTCATTGCATTCTGAATCAACTGCTCTTTCTAAATGTCATTCAAAGGCATTATTCTGCTGGATAGAAATAAAACAATTGCTGAGTTGCAGTTCCATCTCCTGTCCTGCCAAGTAGAACTTTAAGAATAATAAGAATAATAACTTTATTGTCATTGTATGCGTATACACAGTATACACATAAAACAAAATTCATATAACATCCAGAGACCAGATCCAACACACACCCATACATGACAATCTCCAAATGCACCCCACCCATCAATGTCTCGTCTTCCTAAAAACACCCAAGCATCCACACAATAGACCAAGTAATACCATTCAACAGTTCACTGATGGTGTCCCTTAAATTCATTGTTAAGTGCAATTAGAGCTCTGGGGTAAAGAGCTTTATAAGGAGAATCAACAGTCACACATATCAGGCTGTTATTATCGTACTTTAAGTGAACTGTTAGAGAGTCTGAATCAGATTAAATATTTGCTGCATTTAAATATGAAAAGACAATCATTATGCTCAGATAATCAGGAATGCTTGCAACTTCCTTCATTTTTTCAATTAATAAGAAAGCTGCTTTTGTTAGAAAAAGTAACAAGAATATTTCTTGGAGTACAGGAAATCAATACAAAATAGAATACATAATTCGGAACTAGTACAATGTACATTATGAAGTCACTAATTTATATTTTACTTTACAAATCTGATGGGACCACAATACTCCTGAATTGAAATTACAATTCCAAGAATTTATCGACAGCAAATATTTAGCCTCTTATAGGAGCCAACTTTGGGCTTATGCAGATGGGAAGATTACATGATGATATACAGGTAGTCCTCAATTTATGACCATAGTAGAGCCCCTTACTGCCAAATCCTTTCTGATGCAACCATTAAATGAATGCATGAGTTGTTAAGCAGAGCACAGGTGTCGCAGGTGGAAGAGGACTTGGAAGGTCTTTGAGTGGCTGAATGGCAACCAGGATGAGGCCTGTAAGTTCTGCTGTCCAGCTTTAGGCTCCCTTTGTAGCTGAGTAGCTACTCAGCGTTGGGAGCAGGCCAATAGGATGAGTGGTTGAGATAGGTAGGGGCTTCCGCTGCAGTGTCCCTGTGATCTGTCACAAGGATGAACAATTGCAGGGGCCATAACTTTGAAACTAGGTCATTAGCTTTTGGGGAATTTCCTCTAATAAATGGAATCCATCTCTGATAGAAATTCTTCTAGTAGTGAAAACATATTTTGTTTTCCTGATATATGCTCACAGATATGCCCCAATTTTGTGCATAATCAGAACATTTATCAGTAATAGTACTCTAATATTGAAACTAAATAATTGTCTTTTGGTACTTTTTTTAGCACTAATAAAGGAATATAGGTTTTGGAAAGTACTCTGAAAAGAACCTTAATGAAATCTTGGCACACCTGAACTGTGGTTATCTAACCAGACTCTTTAAAAATCATAGGATAATCTGTACCTTAAAATCTAAGAATGCTACATGCCATACAGGTAGTTCTCAATTTGCAAATATAATTGGGGCCAGAATTTCTGTTGCTATGTTAGATAGTTGTTATGCCAGTCATGTCTGATTTTGCTATGGTTAGTAAGCAAATCCATGCAGTTGTTTAGTGAATCACAGAGTCGTTAAGCAAATCCAGCTTCCTCCATTGACTTCACTTATCAGAAGCCAACTGGGAAGATTGCAAATAGTGATCCCATGACCCCAAAATGCTGTGACACCAAGTTGTCAAGCAGCCAACTTTTAATCAAAGGGCTCTTGAGATATATATATGAAGAAAAACTTTCTGGTACTTTGGGCAGGAATGGGAAAGCAAAGGGAGCACACTTCACTCAGCCAGAACAGAAATGGTGCCCACCAGGTAAATGTAAAGATCAAATGGAGCTTCAGGGATTGTGGATGGTTAATTTACTTAATGGACCATCACTGGATCAATCACAAGTTTATTTTAAAAAATCCAGCAACTGACTACTAACAAAGAACAGCCCACAGAGTGGGATGAAATGACTACACAGGCCAGGAATCAGCTCATGGCGACAGGAGGCATGCCAGGCACTGTAGCCAATTGAACAGTTATTAGAATGAAAGAAAGCACTGAAAATAATCATCTCTGAAGGGGTTGAAAAACATCATGTTGAAAATATGGGTGTAGAATGCATTTGTAATCTGCTGGAAGAATGTAATAATACATATTTAGGAATGATCTAAACAAAGAAACAGCATAGCCTGAAGTTGCATGGTGGATGGAGCAAGAAGCTCATATCCTTCTTAAGTTCTCAGGCTATGAAGGCAGTTATGGGAAAACTGTAATTTCAGACTTGCAAGATTCTATTCATATAGCTTTAGGGTAAAGTAGAATTAGCTTATCTAGTCTTGTTCCCTTTACGGTCTACCTGGTAAGGCTATAAAATGGGAAGACGATGACATCATCCAATCCTGCTCTGAGGAAGCAGCAATGTTTCTGTACAGGGAATGGGCCAAGCAGAGAGTGCACATGTGAATGGCTCCCACTGATTAGTATTTCAAAAAGGGTCTGAAGAAGTGACATTTTGCTCAGCCTTTTGCCAAAGGTGAGCGATGCTTCTTTCTTTTTTATGTTGTTCAGTTTAATTTACTATTTTTATTTCTTTGATTGTACTGTATCGCATTGTTTCCTTGTGTTTAAACATTTTTTAAAAACTGTAAGTTGCTGGGAACCAAGTGGCAGGTAATAATTTACTAAATTATTGTTATTAAGAAATTGAACCAGTTTTGATAAAGTGAATAGAAGTGCCTTCTTTGAAAGGTTTAAGTTAATTTTTGATTTGTTATATTTTTAATACAAGGAAATATTTATACATTCATGAAGAGTATGAAGCAGCAAAGCTTTGATGAGGCTATACCACATAGGTATGAATTTAAGGATTGGTTTCAAGTTTGCATTTAATGGACTCAGCAGCGACCATGATCTTTTCAATTGCACTGGTAATAATTACATAAATTTTATGGGGAAATGTTTTAGAAATGATTAAAAATAATTAGTTTGGTCTCTCTCTTTTTAATGTATCACCAGAATTTCTTTTGTTTTACAAGTAAGATCGCTTTAAAAGTTTTGACTTCTGAAAAGTACTTTACTGTCTTTTTTTCCCTTTTCTCACTTTCAGGGCAGGATAGGAGATACTCATTTATTATTTTTGTCATAATATTCCATTAGGAAGTATTTGTGCTTCAAGGCATCACTGAAGACTAAAAAAAGATAGATGAAATCATGAAATAAGTTTTGCATATTTGAAAAGGATGAAGAAAATTCTAGAAGTTAAAATGCAGAACGAGAGAAATGTGTGGAATTAGGAGACTCTGGAAGCATTTCAGCTATGAAAAGATGGTTCTTCCCCCTTGAGAATGCTAATTGATTGACTTCAGCCAGAGGTCCTGGCACACTTCATGTAGTCTACCTACAGATCTCTAATAGGTGTTATTAGGTCATAAGGTTAAATATAACAGAAGGGGACAATATTAAATTCAGCACTAGAGAATAAAGATATTAGCCATATCAAACATAATTAAATTTAAATTAAAGGCAAGTGACATATCAAAGGTGTTGACTTGGATTTTTTAAAAGGTTTTTGTTTGTTGACTTGTTTTCATACACCCTTCCCAGTTCTTTATGTATATGTGTCCTGAAAGATCCATCTCCAGCAAAAATTATTGGTAGTTGTTTTCTGAAGAGCAAAGTAGCAGGAAGACCTACCCAAAGAAAGGACTTTCCAGAGCTCCTGAAAGCCAAGCTATCAAGGCTAATTATTCAGCTTTACAGTCCTTAGTCAAGGCAGGTAAAGCTCCCTGTGCTCTCACACCTGATACAGAGTTTTCATAGAATATTGAAGTTAGATCTTATTGCTCCAATGATACTATTATTTGCACTTCTTTTACCAAGGAAAAATATGCTATGTATCTGGTTTTCGTCTGTTTTTACTTAAAAAAAAGTATCCTGCCCTAGATGCAAGAGATTTGCTGACAACTTTGATGAACACTTTCCCCATCAGGTTGCTCATCACTCACCAACTTGGGCGATTTGTGCATGTAAAATGAGAAGGCTGTATTAATCTTCTTTTAGACATTTATTTCCTTTGCCAATTTGATAGTATATGCTTTGATTTTAATTGGTCCCTGACATGAATGCTTAGGTTCTGAATTTAAATGGGTTGATTTATATTCATTTGCTCTTCCAATTTGCCAGCCTCTGTTCTCTGCCTGCCTTCTTATAGTGGAAGAAACAGTAAGAGCACCTCTTTTATCACATGTTAGAGTTGTCTCATATTACAGTTTCAGATATATTTCATGCACATTTCTGCATGAATTAATATAAGAAAAGCTGAATTTTTGTGGCATGGAGGCCACATTTAATGATTTTGAGGGGACAAGAACTTTAACTATAAAGACAGTAAGTGAGAGGCAAGAATTATTTCATGTATTTGAGTAGAGTCTAGACTTTCTATTTATTTCTTGAGTTAAGAATAAAGTGTTAATTTTAATCTTTTCATCCCGCACAATTCAATGTACAGTTGGTGATATTGGAAAGAGTTTAGGCTCAATGCATAATAGAACTTGGATCAATACTGACTAATAAGTTGAAACATACCTCTTCCCTTCAAAATTAATTGTAATAAATTTGGATTTTTTTCTGCACCTTCTTTCTATTGAAATAAATATTTACATTTTCTATTATATTAATGAAAAATACATGTAGATTTACCCCTGATGTATCCTTAGAAGTAGGTAATGTTGAAATTATTTGTTTATCTTAAATAAATATAAAGAGATAGCTGTGAACTCCAATATATCACAGAATATAAATCCTGTCAAAAAGGATAATGGACCAATGATGCTTGGCCTAAAAAGGGAAAGATTGAAATGATACTATAGTTCTATTATTTTTGATGAATTTTGATGGCCAAGAGCACTATTAGATTTCAAGGGAAATATATTGACAATCAAACCAGTTTGACAATGGAACCAGATATGTTTTCAGAAAAAAACTACCATAATTAAAATAAGTGCTTAATTTGTTACATATGTGAAATTGATAAAAGGACAGTTACCTTGAAAGATTGGATTAGGACAACATGGTCATACCCAATTCTATAGACTAAGTTCATTGAATAGTTGTAAATGGGATATTACTCATAATAGAATTTACAGAAATCAGCAGAAATAAAGTACATCTAGTACCCATGCTGAATCTATAATATATGGAAATGAATTAGGAATGCTTGCAGAAAAATTGATTCCTCAAAATACAAAAGCTTCACAAAAATGTTGGAATAATTTCCTGAGAGTCCTACACAAGTGCCACTATTGTGATAGGTACTCATCAAATAGTCACTGTTTTTATTCATACTTGGTTTTCCAAATGACCTTGTCACTTTTCTTATATTCTCTTGATCTATTCTCACCTATTAATTCATATCGTCAAACAGTAGATTTTTACTTGGATAAAATAATTTCAGAATGTTGCACAATTTCTCTCCAAACTGAGATCTGGTTCCTCCATTATCATAACTCAGGAGTGTTTAGCATGCAACTCTCACTCACCCATAGTTTCCTACTTTCATATATACTTACAACTTAGATTCCTGCTTTCTGAGCCATAATTTAGTCTTCTCATTCATAATTAAACTTACACAGTCATCAGTTCCATTCCATAAAATCAGATCATTTTCATTTAGACCTATTGCATACTTTTCCTTTCTTAATTTCTCTTATACAATTTTCTATTTTTATTTCATTTTACTCTAATTCATATATATTTATCCTGCTAGCTGCAATCTTCCAAATAGCATTATCATCATCTTATGGGAATTCAGATATTGGTCCTTGGTATTCATCATAGCTTTGGTCAATCAAACTTTTTTTTAACATAAAGCTTTTCAGTACAAATGATAATATAGATTAGATCACAACTTATATCATATATTCATGACACATGCAGCATTCCCTACTGGCTCTTAGGAAAGTATGGACAATTTAAGCTCACTTTGGGCACAGACCAGTACAAACTCACTTTTGCCTCAGGTTTGCTCGTGCTATTCTATGCAAACTAGAGTATCTATCTGGATACTATCCTTCTGCCTGCATCCCACAAATCAGAAGTTACCAGCAGTGTTCTGAAATATACTTAAAATAATACAATAGTATCTCCTGGTGCAATTACTATGACTAATTTGCTTAATATTTAAATAATATAGTAATAGATACTCAGTTAAAATAGTATCTATAAATAATATAGATTTTAAATTCCTTATAAATGAGGAAGTTGATATGCACTGGCTGCCATGTTATAACTAAACATACACATATATTCCTTTCTCAGTATAATCAAGATTTTCCTCTGAGTCTCATAACCAACAACTATTATCGAGCTTATTAGTTCAGCAGCAAAACAATTTGCAATGCCTAAGAGAAAGATACTGTTATTACAGGTTAATTTCATCCATATTTTGTCATAAATATTGTCCTTATATCCCACAGGTATAATGGTGCTAGAACATAGTACACGGTGCTGAAGAATAAAAATAGCTGAACTCCTTCTTCCCTTACTTAGGATTGGTTCATTATTTTAAAAAATTCTCACAGAGTATTCTTGGGGGAAAACTGTTTTCCTTACAATTTTATTTTGTAATAGTGTAATGTCCTCTAAGTCAGTAGTCACCAACCTGTAGTCTGTAGACCCCTGGTGGTCCATGCGAAAATGTTGGTGGTTCTCAGGAGCTTGGGCTCGAGTTCGTACAATATATTAAGCAGAGTTAATATTAAGTTTGCGGGGAGCGAGCCACCGGAGCGCGACCCACCAGAGCATGATGATGGACAAGAGCGGCCCATTGGAACACCAGAGCATGGCCCGCCAAAGGACGGCCCACAAGAGGGCCAGACCATAGCACGCCAGAGCAACAGATGAGAGCAGAGCACCAGAGCACATCTCGCTGGAGTGCCAGAGAGTGGAGCACCGGAGCGTAGCCCACCAGAGCACTGCCTGCTGGAGTGCAGCAGCAGACGAGAGTGGTCCGCTGTCCATATATCCTCAATTGGGCCCAGAATTTATGTTGGTAAGTGAGACATTTGTAATAAGTTTTTTAAATTTTTTATATTAAATAGGTGTCTTTTATATTAATAAAATGGAAGCTCTCTGATCCTTATTTTATAAATGTATCTATTTAAAAATTTCATGTTAGTAGTCCGCAGGATTTAAAATTATGAATTTAGTGATCCCTGAGGCCCAAATGTTGGCACCCACTACTCTAAGTTCCGATATAGTATATCTTTAGAATAAGAAGTCATTTCACAAAGCCTTTTGGTAAGGTTTCCTTGAGGCTATTGTTTGGGAAGATATATAATTTCCTCACATTCAAAGCAGCAATATTTTCCTCATGGGAAACTATAATAACATCTTAAACATTCATGTTACAGTGGTAACTGTGTAGAATATGACTGCCAAAATTCTATAGCATCGAGGACAATTGTTATCTCACTAGCTTGTAATGAGAGGCTGTACATGGGCATACAATTTAATTCTTTTTTTTCTTTTTTACTTCAAAAACTTTATCCTCCAACATTCTAGAAAAATAAAATGGCTACTGGAAGATTAATATCTTCCTTCTAACATCAAGATTTGAGGAAACTGGTCAGTTACATTATTGATATCTGACTGCTATTTTTTTGAGTTCCATCCAACCACTCACCCAACTAAGTAGAAATGGATTCCTAAGTAGGAACCACAACCCTCCCTGCATCTCTCTTACTTTCTGCTTCTCCTTTCTATGCAGACATAGTATATTTTGTGGTCAATAAAGCATCATTGACTTATTATACATCAAATCAGAGCTCGTACTTGAGAAAGTAGCATATATCCTTTTTTTCAAAGATGAATGGATAAAACTGTGATAATGAACCTCATTACATTCATATACATTTATTTTTCAAGAAATTAGTTTTGGTTGAACATGAATTGTATTCAATTGTGTAGTAGCAAATTTTGATTTCAAGTAATAAATGGTCCAAAGGAGAAAAATATAAACATGTGCAATATTGACCTCATTCATTTTAATGTTTCTTTATTGTACACTGCAAGGTTAAATGGTGTTATGAATGGGATATCATTTGCTCATTCTGGAAGATTCTAGCATCTCACAGAAATGTAGTCTCATGATGTATATAAAGACTGTATGTTCTGCTGCTGCTTAAACACCTTTCATTCATATCCATTAAAGAGGCAATTAAAAAAAAATTCTCAAGAAAGATGAAAAATATCTGAGTTCTTTTTGTGGTACTGAAATACAGAAAGAGAATACAGTTTAACCACCAATATACCATTCAGTTCTTTCACTGTTGAATAGTCTTAAGATGAAAATTTGTAAAATTGATGAAGTTTGCAATTGTTTGACTAACAGTACAGATTTATTAATATGTATTTATTACCTAAACATTTGCTTTATGTATCTAATGCTGGTATCATACATAATATTCCTTGAATATTAAGTCCAGATTTTCCCATTATTTTGTTATGGTTCCATGTCAAGATTTTCCAACCAAACACTCTCCATTTATAAAAGCCTATTTTTTTTATTGTTCCTTGCAAATATTCTAACATAGGTAGGGTTTTTTTGACATAAAAATGGCATAATTTCTGTCAGATTTATTGTGAGGTAAATTGCATCTATGAACTCCAAATGATAAACTTCTTGTTAGTTGACTGCTTATACGAATTATTTTAATTTCCATCACCTCTTTTCCTGTACCATGATATAATAGGTATGGTGATAGTGACAGTGATGTTATTAGGTCTTTCATTTACTTAGATAATTAATAATTTATAACAATAGCGTTGTACAAACATAACATGAGCTATACAAAAGTTGTGGGTGTTCCAACACTGGACATTTTTAATAAGAGATTGGAAAACCATTTGTCTGACATGATATAGGATTTCCTGCCTGAGCAGGGGGCTGAACTGGAAGACCTCAAAAGATCCCTTCCAACTCAATTATTCTGTTACTTTTTTTCTGTACAAGAATATGTGCATATTACAGAAGTACACTATACCTTTTTGCAAGGCCATCATTCTTTTTTTATTTTATATTTAATTATTGTTTCCTTTTCTCTTTTCTTCTTTTTATTTTGTTCAAAGAACAATTGCTTTTATCGAGATTCTTATAACTCTCCTACCTCCTTCCATATAGAAAGGGAGCATCAAGGTGGAAATGGATGAAAATGGATAGTTAATAATAATTATTAAATGTAATAAGTAAATATCCAGTAACATTTTACTTAGAATGTGAGTAAACTACCCTTTCAACACAAAATAGCTGTCTCTTCATGTCCCTCCTGATGTCCTTTCTTGCTTATTTGAGAGTGAACATGTAGTTCCATTTATAAGCAGCTATATATTGGATTTATGTTGAGAAATACAAAAGCAGGGTTCAACATGCACATATTGCCAACATTATGAACTGGGTAAAAGTCACTAAAAATAGGCACTTTCCCCCTCAAATCCTCACATTCTATGCTAAGCGATTCTAAATTAACCTGAAGATACACTTTCCAAAGATAGATTTCCATTTATATACACAATGCTTCAGAATAGCTGAAGACCAGACCTGCCTTTTAAAATTATGTTTGTCTATCAATGTAATTGGTACATGCTATTCTAAAAATATATCACAATTTAAATTTCTGTTAAGCAATCAAATATCATACTTGAATGAACCTTCAAAAGGATTTAAAATTCAACAATGATTTCTTGGGAATCATCTTCTGGTTTCCTTTAGGATTCATGACTAGCAGACTCAGTTTTGCATTTAAAATAAGTGATGGATTTTCAATGAAAACCTGCCAAAGAATATGTAAATATCTGTCAACGACCCCTTAATTATATCTGAAAAGAAAAAAATCCAGAGGGCGCCTTATAATTCAATGCAATCCTAGGTTGCATAAACAGAAGCATAAAGTTAAGATAATGTGAAGTATTAGCACTGCTTTATAAAACCTTAGTAAGAATACTCTGGAATACTCCATCTAGTTTTGGTCACTACATTATAAATAAGATGTTGAGACTTAGAAAAAAGTGCAAAGAAGGTGATTAAGGACCTGGAGATAAAAAAAATATGAAGAACGGTGGCAGGAACTGGGTATGGCCAATCTAGAGAAAAAAGGACTAGGGGTGACATGATAACAGTATTTCAGTATTTGAGGAGGTGCCACAAAGAAGAGGGGGTCATCTTATTTTCCAAAGCACCAGAAGGCAAGAGAAGAAACAATGAATGGAAACTAATCAAAGAGAGAAGCAACCTGCAATTAAGGTTGTTCTTTGATGAATGGATTTTTCTGTATGATACATATTCAGTGATGGAATCTTTTTCTGGTTATGCATCAGTCTGTTGATTCTTAAGTCATATATGCATTACTGTGATGTTTTTGCATTGGAAATGTATGCTTGGAGACCAATTAAAATAAATAACTGCTCTTAGTTCTCACCGCTGATAAAGTAGTGATAGCTATTTTTGCAATAATTTTTCTTTAGGTTTGAAGCCTTGATACTTGCTCACTTTCATGTATAAAGTTTATAGGACTCCAGAGAACGTACACAAGAGTTTTACTTTTTTAGTTGTAGCTGTAAAATGTTTGGCACTTTAAACCTCACAATGTTCTTCTAGTCATTTTATGTGAACATCTTTCAAAGACCGAGGGCCCACTCGAGATTTCAAAGAACAAAACATTGGACTACAATAAAGACAGATCTGCAAAAATCAGAGCTAATGACTGGGGCAGAATGAAGATCCAGAAAATAGATTGGGTCTTTGAAAATTTCTCTCCTAACAAGGACAGGAAATTACTCACTTCTGAACCACCTGGAAGGATTGCCAGTAGAAGGCCACTGTTCTGTAGTGGTTTAGGTTAGACCTGAATGGATAGTCATGGAGCACCTAGTTGCTCAGTATTGTATAACATTGTCTGACTCCTTTCCCCTATGTTAATTAGTTGCTATATGAAACTAATTGAAGAATGTCATCTGTTGGTTTAGTCTAAGGTACCATTAATATACTTATGACAATTGAACATTATTATCACAGAGTGATTTGAAAGTGCTGTAAAATATTGAACTGATGTCTTGAAGTTGGCATGATGAAGAGAACCCTCATCAGACTAAACACTACCAAGTTGGAGATATTATTTCTTTATAAATGATTAGGTATCCAGTACCATAACATCGACCCTAGTGACTGTTCTTGATGGAGTTATACTCCTTCTGATCAATGATTTCAATTAAACTGGATTTGCTCCTACTTGAGAATAGATAGATACTGTGACCAGGAAGATTTTTTTTCTCAAGTTCATTGATAAGATATTTATAACCCTTCCTGGATCAGGAAGCCTTTGCATCTGCAATTGCCCACCTATGTACCACAAGGCTAGGCTACTAGAATGTTCTTTATATTGATTTGACTTTGAAGACAGCTTGGAAGCTGTGAATAATGTAGAAAGCAGTCGCCACATTGCTGACTGGGGCACACCCTATTGCAGAACCCTAGAGGTTGCTATAAAGGTTATCAGTAGGTTTCCAGGACCAATTCAGACTATGGATTATCATGTATAAAGAGTTATATAGTGAAATGCCAGGATATCAGGAATCATTTTGACCAGTATAATTCTGCCTATCCAGTCCAAATATTTGGATAATAGCTCTGAAATCCCCCGAAAGAGGGAAACTGGGCCAAAAGGCCAGTCTTCCACCTCCCAAAGTCTATTTTAATTGGGATATAGATTTCCATATGCTAAAAGTATAAGCAGGTGAGCAGAATAAACCAGTCTGTAACTCAAAATCAGAAATTTTAATTGCAGTTGGAGGTATAACAGAAACATAATTCCTGTGCCAGCCAAGTGACAGCAGGAAGAGTAGAATGGACATAAACAAACGCTGCTCTCTTAAGCAAATGCCTACATTTAGTCCTTTACAGATTGGCCTTTACTCACTCATTTGGTCTTTAACTGTGATTTTTACTACAACTCCCAACATGACTCTCCTCTATAGCAACAGTGGTGATTTGGAATTTGGAATCTGAACTGCCATGTTTGTGGGATGTGTAGGTTCAGGCCCCCAGTCTCTCTAAATTTTATAGCTCAATGGATCTCTGCCTTCACAGTCATTCCTTTCTTTACAGGAGGAGATATCCATTATGCCACTGGCTATGACACCTACCTGTGTAGCAAGTAAAGTTGGGCTGTTAATTGTACCAGTTTCAGCACTCTTAAGATGTCATATTTAATTACTGTTGGGAGGTTCTGCTCACTTAGTTGAGAGTAAGCTTCATAAACAACATGGAATTTATTCCTGTGCAACCATGCATCACATTATGCTGTGAACATATGCATATAAATAATGGTCAAAGAATAAAATGCTGGTGTAAAACTTCCATATTGTATATTATGAAAAAATAACTGGTAGAAAAGCCAGCATGGAAAATGTTGCTTATAGAAATTTAATGCAATTTGTGATTGATATGAAGCAATAATCCAACACATAATTAGGAAGGAGATTTACTGTGCTGTGACTGTATTTATAATATAATTAATCTCATGGATGCAGAAAAGTTAGCCTTTGTAGATTTAGCAATTAAATAGCAAATGAATAGAATCATAGAGCTAGAACAGACAGTGAAGGTCATCTAGTTCAACCACCTGCCCCCAAGACAGGAGTCCTTATACCATCCCAGAAAAAATGCCTGTCCATTATTTTTTTTAAATCTCAGCAATAGAGCACTAACAGCTCCAGGAGACAAACTATTCCACTGATTAATCATTCTTATTATCAGAAAATTCTTCCTTATTTCCAGGTTGGATCTCATTCTGACAAGCTTCTGCCCATTGTCCCTTATACTACCCTCAGATGTGGAAAATAAATCAATATCCTCTTCCCTGTGACAGCCTTCAAGTTTTGGAAGACTATTATTATATTTCCCCTGAGTATTTTGTTCATTAGACTAAACATGTCTAGTTCCAATATTCAATCTGAGTCAGTTACCATGATCAGAGATTTATTCTTCCAAACTTTTGGACTTGTGCCGGATCCCATCCTCAGGGAACTTTTCATTTTCCAGTATGTGTCTCTCTCATGAAGATGTCTCTCTTATGAGAAGTTCCTGAAGATGGGCTCCAGCATGAGTCTGAAAGCCTGGAAGAATAAACCTCTGATCATTTATTTATTTATTTTATTTTATTTCTATACCGCCCTTCTCCAATAGGACTCAGGACGGCGAACAGCCAATAAAAACAAACAAATAACAGATTTTAAAAACAATTAAAAGTATTAAATAATGTGGCAATAAACTGTAAAAACCCCGATAAACAATACCAATTAAAATTCCAATTAAAACAATCAAGTTTAAACAATAGAGGGGATTAGGAGAGTCTAGCCTGATGAAAAAAATGGGTTTTCAGGGTGCAGCGGAACGCACAGAGGTCCGGGATCCTGTGTATCTCTGGGGGGAGCTCGCTCCAGAGGAAGGGTGCTGCCACAGAGAAGGTTTTCTCCCTGGGGGTTGCCAGCCATCATTGTCTGGCCGACGGCACCCTGAGTAAGCCCTCTTTATGGGAGCGTACAGGCCAGTGGGAGGTAGTTGTTGGCAAAAGATGTTCCTGTAAGTACCTAGGTCCTAAGCCATGGATCGCTTTAAAGGTGGTAATCAACATCTTGAAGTGCACCCAGAGGGCTATCAGAAGCCAGTGCAACTCGCACAGGAGAGGAGTCACATGGGAGCTCCCTGTCGCTTCCATAATCCCCCTGGCCATGGCCGTCATGTGCTGTTCTAAAGACAGCCGTGCACCCAGGAGGATGCCCAAGTTGCGAGTCCTCTCATTGGGAGCCAATGTTTCTCCCCCAATAGCCAACTGGCTATATTGGGACGACGGAAACCACAGCCACTCAGTCTTGGAAGGCTGAGTTTGAGCCTGTTCCTCCTCATCCAGACCCACACAGCCTCCAGGCACTGGGACATCACTTCAAGGGCATCATTGGGGTTGCCTGGGGTGAAGATGTACAGCTGAGTATCATCAGCGTTGTAGTAACGTGGATTCACGAGGCGGGAGTCAGGCTTAAGGAACAGGTCTTTATTGTTTAAACAGCAACTGTAAA
>JANHFO010007639.1:28653-42178 GCA_032468095.1 Pareas carinatus
GGAGTCGATCGGCGTCGACTCCGCTGCGTCCCGGGGTTTCCCGGGATCCAACAAGCGTACTGATGGAACTTCACCCCACAGCCACGGATGATCTCACCCAGAGGCTTTACATAGATATTGAACAGGAGAGGCGAGAGGACCGACCCCTGCGGCACCTCACAAACAAGGCACCTCGGAGTCGACCTCTGCTCTCCTGTCAACACCGTCTGTGACCGATCAGAGAGGTAGGAGGAGAAGCTTCCCACTCCCAACCCCTCCAACCAGCACAGCATGATACCATGGTCAATGGTATCAAAAGTCACTGAGAGATCTAATAGGATCAGGATAGAAGAACATCCCCTATTCCGAGCCCTCCAGAGTTCATCTACTAATGTGACCAATGCCGTTTCCGTGCTGTGCCCAGGTCTGAAGCTGGACTGGAGCGGATCTAGATAGACAGTTTCATCCAGGTACTGGGGAAGCTATCGCGCAACCACACTCTCAACAACCTTCGCCAGAAAACAAAGGTTGGAGATTTGACAGTAGTTGGCCAAAACAGCTGGATCCAGAGAGGGCTTCTTGAGGAGGGGTCTTACCACTGCCTCTTTTAATGCAGCTGGCAAGAACCCCTCACTCAATGAAGCATTAACAATTCCCTGGAACCAGCCTCGTGTCACCTCCCGAGAAGCCAGTACCAACCAAGAGGGACACTGGTCCAATAAACATGTGGTTGTGTTCAGCCACCCCAGAATTCTGTCCATGTCCTCGGGAGTCACAGGGTCAAACTTCCCCCAGATAACATTTTCAAGACCTGCCTCAGTCATTTCGTCTGAATCTACTCAGTCAGAGTCCAGACCGCTCCAAATGTTATCGATTTTATCATGCAGATAACACCCGAAATCTTCCGCTCGACCCTGCAGGGGATCCTCCCACACTCCCAGATGGAGGCAGGAGTGGGTCACCCTAAACAGGGTGGCTGGGCAGTTATCTGCATATGCAACAAGAGTGGAAAAGTAATTACACTTCACCGTTCTTATCGCCACTAGGTAGGTCTTAATATGAGACCTTACCAGTGTTCGGTCACATTTGGAGTGACTGGCCCTTCAACTACTCTCTAGGCATCTTTTCCATCATTTCATCTCCCTCAGCTCCTCAGAGAACCAAGGACCCAAGGCGATTCGGCGCCGAGTCTGAGGCCGCAAAGGCACAACTCAGTCCAAAGCACCAGTGGCCATCCTATCCCGGGCGGCCAGCAGCTCTTCAGTCGAGCTGTGAGACAGAACCTCAGGAAATGGACCAAGCTCCATCTGAAACCTCTCCAGATCTATCAGGCACCTGAAATCATTTAACTTGTTTCACCTCCCTGCAGTGGGGTGTAGCGGTTAGAAAGTCAAACCGAAGGAGGGAATGATCTGACCATGACAAGAGTTCCATGACTATATCTCTAAATGTAGATAATTCAACCACTGACCAGAGACAAAAACCAAGTCCAGCGTGTGTCCTCATATCTGTGTGGGGCCATGAATTAATTGGGTTAGGTCCATAGCCGTCATGGAAGCCATGAACTCCTGAGCCACCTCAGATGTGCCACCAGCAGATGGCAGGTTGAAGTCCACCATGACCATAAGCTCGGAAGTCTCCACCGCCACCTCAGCCATCACATTGAGCAGCTCGGGCAGCGCTGCCACCATGTAGCAGAGAGCTAGTTACGTGACCAGCAAGCCCCTCTGCGTCCCAGGCCCTCACTTCACAAGGAGAGACTCACAACCGGCTATCTGAGGTACAGTCACCTCCCTCGGAACAAGTCCTTCCTTTACCAGAACCGCCACCCCCACGCCCCTCTCCTGGGCCTGTGGTTGATGGAATGCATGGAAACCTGGTGGGCACATCCCAACCAGGTCTCCATAATACCCACCAGGTTCGCTCCTCCCTCCCAGATCCCAAATGAGGGAGGCTTTATTTATCACGGACCTGGCATTGCACAACATCAGCTACACGCCTGGGTCCTGAGAGCCTGTACAACCCAGGAAACAAAAAGAGTTCTGGGGGTCGATGTGCACCACCGCTTGTATATAGTGGGGATGCACGCCCATCACCGAATTCGGCCCCCTGCTCACGCCATATTTGCCCCTTCTACACACAGTACTGATGGGAAGAGCCTCGTCGTACTGAACTCTCACCTCAACATTATCCTAGAACAGTGGTTGCCAATCTGTGGGCTGGGGCCCACCAGTATGCGGCTAGAAAACTTTGGTGGTCTGCAGGAAAATCTGGAGTTTATCTGAATTTTTTTGTATAATTGTATGGTTCCTGTGTGTGTGTTTCAGTCTTTCATTCTATCTCTCTCTTTCTCTCTCAAGGAGGAAATATCACACTAAAATGTGTAATACTTAAAGAAATGCCAATTATTTTGCAATAATTAAACTAACTTTAATAATTTTGCTACAATTAAACAATCTTTAAAACTTTTGTTACAATTAAATAAGCTTTTTAAATTTTGTTATATTAAATAGGCGCCTTTTATATTAATAAAATGGAAGTTCTATGATCACTATTTTATAAATGTATGCCTCTTTTTTAAAAATCATATTAGTGGTCCGCAGGATTTAAAATTATGAAGTTAGTGGTCTCTGAGATCCAAAAGGTTGGCGACAACTGTCCTAGAATACAAATATTTGCCTTTGTATCTAATTCCCTTAGCTGTTCATTGTATAATTTAGCCTCCAGATGGTAAAGATAGCTTATCATCATTGTGGCTGTTTTCTACATTCTTTCTAGGGCCACAGCATCTTTTTTGAATTGTGGTGACCAAAACTGGACACCACAGTATTCCAAGTGTGGTCTTACCAGTGCAGTATATAATGGTAGTATCACTTCCCATGATCTTGAAGCAATCCCTCTAGTGACACAGTCTAGAACTTCATGGGATTTTTTTCACAGTTGCAGCATGCATCTGATTCAGATGGTTTTCCACCAGGACATCTACATCCCTCCGACAGCTACTACTGTTGAGCCAGGTATGTCCTATTCTATACCTACACTTTTGATTTTTCCTGCCTAAGTCCAGGACCTTACTTTTTTCACCATTGAACTGCATCTTGTTGGATAAGTCCCAATTCCCAATTCTGTCAATCTTGAGTTTATTTTCCAAAGCATTGGCAATTCCTCACAGCTTGGTGTCATCTGCAGATTTGATGAGTTCCCCGTCTATTTCTCCATCTAGATATTTTATGAAGATGTTGAAGAGCACCAAGCCCAAGACCTTGAGGTACCCACTGCACGCTTTCCTCCACATAGAAGTGGCTTCCTTGCGGACTATATGCTGAGTGTGGTTGATCAGCCAACTGTGAATCCATATGGTGATGGCACTGTCTATCCCACATTGTTCTCTTATCAAGAAGTAGGCTGTAGGCCTTACTAAACTTCAAGTATAATATATCCACAGCATTTCCCTGATCCACAACTTTGTCAAAGAAGGCAATAAGATTTTTCTGGTATGATCTTTTTTAAGAAACCTATCTGGCTTCCAGTAATTGCCTTATTTCTAAATGCTCAGAAATCCACTGCTTGATTATCTTTTCTAGAATTTTCCCAGGTTTTTATCTCATTGATTGTGCTGTAGTTTCACACCAGCTCTTTTCCAGTCTTCTGGCAGTTCCCCCATCTTCCAGGAACAATGAAATATTTCATTCAGTATTTCCAGTGTCATATCTGCCAGCTCCTTCAGTACCGTGGAATGTAAACCATCTGATCCTACAGATTTGAATTCATCTAAAGGAGACAGATGTTCTCTTATCAATTTCTTCCCTATTTTGACCTGCATTCCTGTTTTGTCTCCCACCATGCTGCTTTTGATAAGTTTTTTTTCCTTTTGCATAAAGGCAGATGCAAAGAAAGAATTAAATAGTTTGCTTTCTTCTTGCTCGCTATCACCTTCTTACCATCTTCTCCCATTAGTGGACCAATAATTTGAATATATAGAAGCCACTTAATTTCTCTATTTACTGCATTTCAACTTAAGAGGAATCTGAAGTAAGGACATAGGCAACATTCTTAGAAAATGTTTAGAGATAAAAAGAGAAAAACTGTTAAATGGTTTGCATTTTTATATCTAAAACATTCTCTCTGACTGCATAGTCTACCTGATGAAGCTAGAATTGGGTTCAAGGTTCTTATGGCCCTTAAACATGTAAAATGATCACTTTTCATAGCCCACAAGTATGGGCAGTAGTCTGGGATTTTAAGAGTTGTGATCTAATGATGTCTGAAAGGTCACAGATTTCATATTATTGGTTATTGTGATGATAAATTCATTTCTTGGATAATAATAGAATCGTATGTTTTTGCCTTCATTACAGATAAAAAGCTGCTACTACTCCAGATGTTGCTGAAATGTCATACTCAACATGCTAGAACACAGAATTATCTGAATTTATCGCTTATATTTGTTCCCATTCAGAATTCAAGTTGTATATCAACAAAGGTGCTTAAGTATCTATTTCCATTGTACAAAATACCTCCAAATTATTTAAATAGAATTCCCAACAATTACTTCTATTGTGTGCATTATTTAATTTACTATTCTAGAAAATATGTCTTCTGTGATGAGGAGCTATAAACTGCTTAAATATGAGTGTGGTGTAAACCTATTTTATGTGCTCATATTGAAACAGAGTAAGGCTGATCGATCTTGGCACACTCCTTTTAGATGATTAATGAAGCTGTTATTAGACAATATTATTTTATTTCATAAGCAATCTTGATGCTGTAGTTTTGTGATTCCAAGACGTCACTTATTCTTATTAACCCACTAAATCTTTCTGTCCAAGCAGTAACACTGTGATACATCAGCAAATAGACTAGATTGATATTGAGAAGATCTTTGTATTTGCATTAAAAACAGGCATGAAAGATTTTCTCTCTCATAGGCACAAAGGAAAAGAAAAATGGAACAAATCAATAGTTTTAAAGCTCCCCATTCATAGCAAGTGGCTTCCCTGAGAATATTTCATATGGGCTTTCTGTTGTTGTTAACTAATCTGAAGATTTTAAATGCTTGTTTCTAGAGCAAACATCTCTGGCCTGATGGCCTCAAGATTTGAATTGGATTACAGATACCATCATTGGGAATCACAGGAATTGGTGGTAATTTGGATGTTAGTAATTATAGTTGAATTGTCTTGGAAACTGCTATTATCTAGGTATACATATGCATGACAGTGTACTCACAAACTTGTACCTAATCAATAGCATTGTTCATCTGCATATGCATGTTTAAAGGATCTATGGCAAGTTCCTTAGACTTGAGATAAACATCTTGAGGAAAATATTTTTATATATAGGGTAAGTTCTATACCTGTAGTTCTGCATCTATAGTTATAGAAGTTCTAAGCATGTTCTATCATCATATGCCTTATTAATAATGGAGTTTTCTGAATGTCTGTCAAGAGCAGACATACATTGCTCCATCTTCTTTCCTTCCTCTGCTTGGTATGTCTTGATGCTGGCAGTGATTATGGATATCTCCCAAACCTTCCTCAATTGTATCTCCAACATTAATGTTTCAATTGCCGATGTACCTGATACCATCATCATCATCATCATCATCATCACCATCACCATCACCGGTTCCTTTCATGTGAAGCACAGGGCAGAAGCTTTCTTCCAATGAACCCCATCTACCATGTTTCGCCGAAAATAAGACACTGTCTTATATTACTTTTTGCTCCCAAAGATGCGCTAGGTCTTATTTTCAGGGGAAATCTTATTTTTCCACTGAGGCTGCCCAGAACCGGAAGTCCAAGATGTCTCACTTCCTGACTGCTCAGGCTGCGCTGGAGGGGAGGTCTTATTTTTGGAGAATGCCTTATAGTTCAGTGAGAGGCAAAACTGTAAGTAGGTCTTATTTTCGGAGGATGTCTTACTTTCGGGGAAACAGGGTATGACAGCATCTTCGGTAATCTTCCCATTTGGTGTTCACATCCTTAATATATTGTGGTTAGGAAGGTACCTGTCCAGTGGACAGCAGACAGGTGCCAATCTAACCACAATATATTAAGGATGTTCTCTGGTTCATACACAAAACTGGATCAAAAAAGCTAAGAAAGGGAAATAACTTTAGTTGAAGACAAATTATTTGTTAGTACTTTTATTTAAACTGAATTAATTTTAATTACAATTAACTATTCTTAGTGGTCAGACTGCAACAAGTTATAAATGTAATAACACCATATATCATATCCAAATATTAAAAGTCAACTTTTGTATTCTGAAGGTGGATTCTAGCTAAGCATATTGAGATATATGTGAAGCATCTTTGTTTCTAATGTGGTAGAGACCCAAATTACAGGCACCATAATTTCCAAAATTGTAGACTTGCAACAACATTTGCATTTTTAAAATAAATAGAAGATTCTTTCATAATTTGTAGTCACAGAAAGTAATTAAAGGAAAACTTTGCCAATAGTTGTAATTGTTGGCCTTTTTCTTTATACCCAGGTTTATGTTTTGGAAAAAAGGAAAATGTTAGATATTTAACTAACATTGTGGTTCTTATATACTGTATACTTTCCTGGAAAATATTCCAAAGCATGACAGGTGTGCTTACTTCCATGCAAACATTCATAAGATTTTGCCTTTTGATTAATTACAGAGTAATCTACCCATTTGAAATCATATTTAATGGTTTCTGCTAGTATTTAATTGAAAATGATACTGGTTTAATTAGAATCAGTGAAACAAGATTTTCTCATTTGTAATTTATTTTAATCATGAGTTTGACTAGATACTAACTTAGGAATCTGCAGGATATCATTGCCTTGTATTTAACAGGCATTTATTAATTTAATATTTATTTATTATATATATTAAAATTATTTAATTTAAATGTAATTTACTTATTTAAAATCTATAAATTGCAGCTTCTAAAGTCAATGGCAATAACTTCTAATGGACTTATTACAACCATGACCTCACATTATCTGTAATTTTGCTTTCATATTGTTGTGGAGCTAATTTGGTAGTTGAAACTGGATAAAACTATTGGCATAATATTACAATTATATTACATATAATTGACATTAAATACTTTAAAATTAGCAATTTTTATTCTGATCGTGTCAGTGCTTTTAATGATAAACATAACTGATCCATTTGCTTAAGAGTGAAATTAAGTGACAGCAAAAGTTCCAAACAAACATAATGTGATGTAGATATGAAAGGGCAGAGCTTCTGTCACAACATTATCTCCTCTTTCAAGTTTTGTACCTAATAGCAGTTTAAAATACTAAACATAATTAAATGATAATTAAAACACATTAATGATATTGACTGAATGTATACATGTCTACTTAGACATAAACCCACTAGGTTTGTGAGTACAATATAGAAATGTACTTTTAATTAGTAGCAACATTCATATCAGATTCAGTTCATCTTTTCTGACAGTGTGAGGCTGTAGTAACCATCACTGTCAATCATCATGGCTAGAAATCAGGGATTATGAGGATTATGGTCTCACCATTCCAAAACTGATAAAGTTGCTATTAAATACTATTGAGAATAAAGAGATATTATGCAACTACCAAATAACAGTGAGTGACAGTTACAGGTAACAAAAATTGGTAGGAAGTTCCATAAGTTGATCTCACTATATAAAAAATAATATATCTGTCAAATGTAACTCAGTTAGAGCAGGGTTAGAGCTATAGTTCAGTGGTAGAGTACCTACTCTGAACACAAAATGTTGAAGTTTCAATCCTTGTATGTTCAGTTAGATTCATGCCCTAAATCTTGGATAAATTTTTCCAATGCAGAAGATTATAGAAACCGAAAGATTTGATATATATAGCCCAGATTCCAAGACTTAAAATAGTGTCATCCAATATCAGTGATTTTGAAAGTAATCCAGTCTTAACTGTTGGATCCAAAATGAAATGGAACTCTATTCTTATTTCTAGCTGTGGAGAAAATTGAATCTTTTACTCTTTAAACAATATATACAATCCGGAAAAGCTCTTAATAATGTACATTCTTTAAATAAACAATACATTCACCCCCAGTCTGCATAACTATTGTATGGATGTTAAATCCAGCTTCTAGGACACAAGTTAGAATCAGTTGACTATGGAAAATACACAAACAGCATGCACTGATAAAGAACACCCAAGCTACTTAGTTATGCATATGTTCTAAACATATAATTGATGCCATGCATATTAAATTATAAACTAGATAATAAATATCCATATGAAAATTATATGGTTATCATATAACTGTGCCTTTCTCTTTAAAATGTCCAAAGATCATTGCCTAATAAAGCTTGGTATAACTTCATCAGCACATTCCTCTTTTCCATGAAAAAGTTTGGCATCCCCCCCCTCCACGTGGCATAGGGAGAGCACAACTAACTATATCTGTTTGGTATCTTAATTAAATGAGAGGAAATTTAAAGAAACAACTAAACCATTTTGAGAGAATAAAACCTGACAACTATCCCCTTTCCCACTAATCCTGTGATCATTTCATATCCACTGAATATTTAAACATGTATTAATCCCATAGGAAAAACAGCAAGATATTTAAAGTTCATAGTAACTTACAACAATCATTGCCATGGTTTCAGTTCTTAATAAATCATTGTTTTCATCCTGGTGTTCCAGCTAGTCTTGGTGGGAAGACAAGTCAGCTCCATTGTTTTTTTATGATCCATCCTCCCACCAAACTGTCTTCCTGACTGACGCGTGTGGTAGACAGATTTGCTGTCAGGAGATCTGAGTGGCAGTTATTCAAATTTTTCCTGCTCTCAATCAGCTCAGTATTCTCAGTAGTGTTTTGTTTTGCTACTTTGCACAGTTCTTTTAAGAGAAATCTCTCATGACTTAAGTGCTGGGTTGAAGGAATGCATGTTTAAACTCACATCGTGAGGGTTATGCATTCTTCATCATGCCGTAATTATACTTGTTAAGGTTTTCTCCATCATGAGGCACAAAAGTCTGCAGAAGACAGGGGTTGAAATCCTGTCTGGTTCCTACCTTACTAGTAGAGGTTCCTGGGTGAACCCCTAATACATCAGTTGTTTACCTCAAAATATGAGAGTGAGGCCAACTGGGAGAGTCATGCCAGCTTGAATGACACCCAGATTAGCACATGTGTCATATTTTGAGAAACAGAACAATCTGATAATATGTGTTAGTAGAACAAACTATATATGGACAAGACAAGAACATCTGAAATTGTTGGAATGATACTAAAACAGCAGACCTAATGACAGGATATATGAAGCATATGAGGGAACTATGGATGGACAGAAGACCTGCATCTACACTAACTGAGAAACAGTTTCCCAATGCTAACTACCAAATGCTTCAACATAGTGAAGAGGAAGCTGTTATCTGAATTGAAGATAGGGGGATTACACATTATATCCCATACAGCAGGCCTGGAAAAACAGCTGGATGTGTATTCAACATTTGAAGTTAGAATGTCATTACTACTCTCTCGATTACAGAGCACATGCACTGATATGATGCATAGCATCATGAATAAACTAGCTACAATAAATTCGTGAGACTAATTACCATCAGCAGAGAAGTGCCACCATGCTAGAAGATTCCAATAGATCCCTCACAACAATCTCTATAGCATGATAACTCAAACCAATAAACTGATATATGCTACAGCTGCTGTAATCCTAGAAATGCTTGGCTACACTATCAAGAAGAACAGCAGTACATACCCACTCTCTTGCAAATAAGATTAGAGCCTAAGACCAAGGTAATTTAGAGAGTGGTTAATTAGTTAGTGGAATTACAGAAAAGTGTGAAGATCAACTATAAGATTCGGTTACTGAAAAAATACAAGGGCCTAACTCCATCTGAAGCCCTTGAGTCTGCTAAACCAAAGCTGACAGCATTGGCTATCAGTCTAAGGAGATATACTAGGGAAGCAG
The DNA here is from genome assembly GCA_032468095.1 of Pareas carinatus. Taxonomy (NCBI): domain Eukaryota; kingdom Metazoa; phylum Chordata; class Lepidosauria; order Squamata; family Pareidae; genus Pareas; species Pareas carinatus. The sequence goes on from JANHFO010007639.1 coordinate 38,582, forward strand.
AGGCCAAGAAAATAAATGCCCTGTTTTCCAAAGAACCATTCAAGCTGTACTCTCTATTTCAATGCAATAACACAATAAAGCAGAGCCACCAACAGCAGAAACTGAACAGTATTGGTAGGACATGGGAGAAAGAAAAAACCCGTAACATCAGTGCAAAGAACCTGAGAGCAAACTACCACAATCCCTCAGAAGAGTAACCAGTTACCATGTGTGTTTTAAACGGCTGTACACCACCCTGGGTCCTTCGGGAAGAGGGCGGTATATAAATCGAAATATAAAATAAATAAATAAAATAAACATGAATACCTGAACAGTACCTGGCTCAGATATGATCCACACCTACTTGTTAGATCCGAGGTGCCTCGGGTTCGTTTGCGGAAAAGGAGAAGCTGAGAGCCTCAGTGAATCCAAACAACGTTTATTAACAAAGTAACCATCTACATGTAACAACAGCAAGGGTGGAAAAATACAGCATTCTTATAACCGGCTTGGCTGTCCCCCACAGCCAATCACAGGGTGCCTGCTCGTCCCCTGGCTGTCCCAGGGTTTCAGGAGGGAAACAGCTTCACACATCTGCTGACCGGAGATTGACAAGGCAATTAGGGGCAGACACGCTGGAGCCTGTCCATTTGTTCCGGAGGTTCCCATAGATCGCAAATGACCCTTGCATTCCTAAACCAACTCCGAATCCCAAGTAGGGCTGTTGTTTAACCTGTTAAGCCCTGGGATCCAGCAAAGACCACCACGTACGTTTCATACCCTGATTTTCCAGTGTTAGTCTAGATTTCAAATTTCTCTCCACATCTAAAGTATCTTTATATGCCCAAATCTTTTCCACATCAAACAAATTTGGATGTACCAGAGCTTCCATAGTGGAAACCCACTCTGAAATTTTCATATATATTTTTGCTTAACTTTCTTCCATACCTTATATAAAGCATTCCTCATGTAGTGATTTTGGAAATATCTATGAATCTTATTCTTACCATACCATAAAAAAGAATGCCACACTAATTGTGAATCATAACCCTCTAAATATAGCAGCCTCTTATTCCTTAACATTATCCATTCTTTAATCCATGTTAAAGCAGATGCCTCATAATATAAATTCCAATCTAGCAGACCTAAATCTCCTCTCTTCTTGTAATCTTGCAGCAATTTCAACTTTATTCTTGTCTTTCCCCCCTTGCCATGCATATTTTGCTATCAATGCTTCCAATTCATCAAAAAATTTCTTTCCCAAACTTATTGGTATCATCTGAAAAAGAAATAAAATTTTTGGTAAAATATTCGTTTTCACTATAGCAATTCCCCCAAACAATGATAGCTGCAAATGTTTCCATCTTTCCAAATCAGATCTAATTTGAGTCAGCAATTTATCATAATTATCTTCTTTTAGCGTCAAACATCTAGCTGTTATATATATTCCTAAATATTTTACCTTCTTTAATTGTAAATTCATGTTCTCTATTAAATCTTTTCTTCTGTTTTTCTGTCATATTCTTAACCATAACTTTGGTTTTCTTTTTGTTAATTTTTAGTCCTACCACCTCCCCATATTCTTCTATTTTCTGTATCAATTTTGGTATCATGACTATTGGTTCTTTCACAATAAATATCAGGTCATCAGCAAATGTCTGCAACTTATATGTCTCATCTTTGACTTATAATCCTCTATTATCTGCATCATTTCTCACATTTCTATTCAAAATTTCTAATGTCAAGATAAATAGTAATGGAGATATTGACAGCCTTGTCCTGTGCCTTTCTTTATTTTGAATTTCTCTGTTAATTCTCAATTAACTATTGTCTTGACTGCTTGTTTATCATATATAGTCTTAATCATTTTTATAAAATTCCGCCCAAAATTCATCATTTCCAGCTGTTGAAACAGAAACTGCCAGGAAAGATTGTCAGATGCCTTTTGTGCATTCAGAAAGACCAATGTGCATCCAGAAAGACCTTTCTCCTCTGGCACGTTCTGCAGTCTTAGGTAGTGGTTAGATCTCTCAAGCTTTAATGAAGCAAGTTCTGCAAGCATTTTTTTTCTTGTTGCACCTTTTCCAGTTGCCTATCATGGTCATCCACTCTTTCTTTGACTTCTACAATTTCCTTCTGATTTTGTACAATCCATTCCTTTTGCTCATCCAAGTGTTTATTGAGCATTGCAAATTCTGCAGTTTGTTGTTTCATTATCTTCTCCATATTTTGTTGAAGTGCCAGCAACATGTCTTGGGTGTTTTTTTCCATTTGAACTGTCGTAACTTCTTATGGAATAGAGCCTCTCCTTGGAACTATACTCATTTTTAAACAATTCTATGTTAAGATTCATTTCTCACTCTCTGAAAGTCCAAATATTTACTCTATAATTTCAAAACAATCCACAGCTGTTTTTCAAGGTCAAAGCTTCTATTTTTGCCACTAGATGCCTCTTTCAGTCTTTTATTAAATTTATTAAATTTATTCTTTTCTTTCTCATGCAAGTCTTTTAATAATGAGTAGTAAAATATGGAAAAGTCTTTTTCTTTTTATATTTAAAATTCTTCACTTATTTTTTCTCTCTAGAATTTTTACTCTGCTTTAAAATTCTTTGTAGTAATTAAACCCTTCCATTTTAGTCCCCTTCTCTCTTGGAAACTTTCTCTTTCAACTTTCTCTTTAATCAGGTAGTAAAAATCTTTTGAAGTAGTAAATCTGCTCACCCAGATAGTTCATGGCCAATCTCAGTGCTTTTTTGCAGTTTGTGTTTAAACTGCCCACTTTTTTCCCCTCATCAGCGGCTGGATGCTGTGCTTTGACAGCTCAGTCAGTGGATCACCCAAAGGGTTTCTCTTTCCGAACCCAGGATGATTGCCACTTTTCCTGGGCTTGCGGAACACCAACCTCTCTTTGTTGCCTCTCCAGGGCAACTTTGGACTTGCTTCCAGGCTTGGAACTGTCCCGATTCACTGTCTGTCAAAACAGTTCAGCTCGGAACTCTCTGAGCCTGCTGTTTTTTGCACCATGCCACCCTCCAAAAATTCTCAGATACATCATTTTATCTCTCCTAATCTTTAATCCACCTTTGTTTTTCTGTCATATGGAAAACAGGAGGAGAAAAGCTTGCTTGAAAAGAGATAGATCAGTGAGGTCCTTTGTTAATGTCCCTTCTAAAAGTTGATTTTGATGTATTCTACATGCTATTTTGCCTTCACTATTAATCCAAATTCTAAAATTTCAAGAAATAGCATAAAACAAAAAGTCTCAGTTGATACACACCTTAACATTTTTATTTTGGGGTTTTTACTGGACAATTTAAATTTAAGGTTATGTGTTAAGGTGAATTGACTAACACTTTGATTAGCATTTTGAAAATGTAATGCTAAAAGACAGGTTAATAGCAGAGATCATTCATATATTTTTCAGATATATGCTGCGAATACTCATATATAGGTGAAACTCAAAAAATTAGAATATCATGCAAAAGTTCATTTATTACAATAATGCAACTTAAAAGGTAAAACTAATATATGAGATAGATTCATTACATGCAAAGCGAGATAGTTCAAGTCTTGATTTGTCATAATTTTGATGATTATGGTTTACAGCTCATGAAAA
>JANHFO010007642.1:33823-45990 GCA_032468095.1 Pareas carinatus
TTATATTTCAGTGAGAGGCAAAACTGTAAGTAGGTCTTATTTTCGGAGGATGTCTTACTTTCGAGGAAACAGGGTAGAAATCATGGTTTATCGCAAGGTCGCCAACAATCCACACAGTCTTACTGTCAACAGCAAGCATCCACTGTCATACAATTTTTTTGTTTCAGAACACTATACGGCAGGGTGAGAACCTACTGTAGTACCTAAATGTCAAATGTTCTGAGAAAAACCTCACAAACCGGAAAATCAAACGATCTTCAAGTAGTTCAGGTTTATTGAATAGGCAAAACAGGAATAAATGAAAGCGAAGCTGACGTTCTGCCCACAGTCAAGCATAATTTAAACAGTAATTTTTTTCCACAGTCAAAACTACTGGAAGTCACATGGTGCAGATAAAAGGCACTGGGAATGTTATAATCACATTCTACACCTGCAAGGATGATCTTGGACCAACTTTCTTTTTCAGTTGGATGGGCATGCAACGTATACCGTTGCATGCCCATCCAACTGATCTAAGGCAACACTTCTAAGACAGTCTCTCCCCCTTTCTCTCAACCTTGGCAATTTCAAAGTGTGGGTTCAGGCCGACATAATTAGCGAACTGGAAAGCAGATACATACATGAACAATTCAGGCAGAATGGGTACCCATAGGATGTATTACAAGATGCCTGTGCAACACACAAGGGAGAGAAAGGGAAGAAATAAGGTACAAGACTAACTTTATGGCACACCTGTAATACATCAAAAGCATTTCAGAATCAGTAGAATGCAGCTTCTGAGATCTGCAAGTGGGCATCACACACCACCCAAGACTATCATACGAGGACAAATCATGCATTGCAAAGATGGCTTGGAGGTGGGAGATATTTCCAATGTAATCTACTTTAGACTGCCTCTGTGATTATGTAGGATAGAGAGATCGGATGCTAACCACCAGATTGCAAGAAAATGAGTGGTCAGATGATGAGGTCAGAACTCTTAGGTAACCTCATACTGAAATGAACAAGGACATACATTCAATTTTGTAGCTAGGAAAATTGTTGGCCAAGCAGGTACAAAAATAGCCAGAGTAATGATTGAAGCCTGCAAAATGACTCCCTTGTCATTCAACAGGAGTGCTGATTTTCCACCAGCTTATCAGGTATGATAAGCCCTGAGTCCATTTTTAACGGAAAAGGGCAGTCTATAAATCTAATTATTAAATTAAATTAAATTAAATTACTTAGAAGCATCAGGACTTGGCAGCCCAAGAAACAACAGCCCTATGGCTTAACAACTGGCCATCAATACTCCAATCAACAACTTAAAAGCCACACACAACCAGGCATCACATAAATACTACACATAGAATAGCCCAAAGCACACATTCTGGTCGAGAAAGATTCCTGAGGATGGCTTCAGCACGATTCCAAATGTCTGGAAGACTTAACCTCTGGTTCCAGTGACTGACCCAGATTGGATCCTGCAGTATTCTTGATCCTTAACTTCTTCAATTTTCACCATAAAATGTTTTAGTCTAGCCTAATAAGTAATGCATTCAAAAATAAGCATGCTTAACAACAGGCTTAAACAAACATTAAATTTTACCAATGTAAAATTGGTAAACTGTTACAGCAGATTCATGTAATATCTTTTTCTCAAGGTTGAGACTGACTTTTGTATACCATGCTGTTATTTTTCTGTTGCTAAATTTAGATGCATCCATCCCAAGTTTTATACCTTACAGGTACTTTGAATGTCAGTTTGTGTATTCTGGTTGGGGAAGGCTGCAACATCAAATTAATATGAAGAAAATCACACAAGAATTCTTCAATGTGTTTACTTCATATTATGTAATGTTCACATGCAAAATACGACTTTTACCATCAGCAAAGAATTTACATTTCTTTCAGAAAAAGGCTGGCCTAGTTTAGAGTTTAGACTCTTACTGCATTATTTCTTTGAACCTCTAATTTAGTACCAACCTGTGTCAACCTGATTTTACCGGAATAGCAATTTACTGATGTCAAAGCCACTCTGTAAATAAGATGAGTCATCTCAGCCATGTATCTTGGATAAATATCCAAATGAATAACAACTGCGCTGTACAAACATCACTCAAAAATGCAATTAAACTTAAGACTTACTCTGTGCAATAAGGGAGGTGGGGAGAGAGAGGAAGCGCACCAAAGTCAAGGATTTTCAAATGAAGTTTCTCTCTCAGCTCACACCTTCAAGGTCATATGGTGACGACTTCATTTTTCATAGTCAAAAGAATGATTTAGTAATAATAGTGATAGCGGACAATAGCATTTTATGCCTTCCGTATAATGATATTCAATGTTGCTTATGGGTGTTTTTGATCCTGTGTTTCACTGCAGCTATGCAAAGTAGATTCTCAGAAGGTACCTTGTATATCATGAAATTATACACAGGTAAGGAATGGGAATAAAAGGAACATAAACATTTAAAAGTGATGCTTAAGCTTTTGGACTTTTTTTCCCCCTCATTCAACCAAAGTTTAGAAAAAAAGCATTTTTGCAACATTTCTGTTTTCTATAATATAAATTGGTTCAATAACCAATAGTTATGAGAGTGGAGGTTTGTTCTCCGAGCTTGTAGATTGGTTTCCAAACATTTCATTACCAGGTTATGTAACATTTTTAGTAGATTTTTTTTTGGGGGGGGGAAATCTGCTGAAGATGTTACCTAGCCTGGTAATGAAAAAATCATTACAAGCTCGGAGAATGAACCTCCACTCTCATCCTACACCTGAGTCACAGATATTTGCCACTATTGCAACCAATAGTTATATCATAGTGGAAATGTATTATTAAAGATGGCCGTGAAGGAGGAGTCTGCGTTGGAGATTGTGGGTGTTGGAGGGAGTGAGGCGGATTCTCGGGGCGTAGGGGCCAGTTTTAGCCGGTTCTAGGCACGGGGTCCCCCAGGGAAACTTTCCCTGTATTGATAGAGGATTTTAGGAGGCTTCTGTGATCTACGAGCTGGCAGGGAGATGGCTGAGAAGGCTGCCAGGAGATTTGAGCCGGTGGCAGCGGTGGCGACATAATGGTGGTGAAGGCTGGCCCTGCAAACTCTCGGTTAGCTCAGTGGGGCTCCATGGAGCTGGCAGCTGAGGATTTCAGCCAGCTGCTGTACACCCCCTTACTGTACCGATTGCCGGACTCCTCCCTTGCAGATGGAGTTGGTGGCGGTGGCGATGGTGGTATTGGAGGGTTGGCGGCTGCTGCCGACAGTTGCTGCTGGCGCCACGGGTGTTTCCCCGATAGTGGCAGGGCCGCCATTCTGAACTAACTCTGATTTCATCTGCTTTGAACAAGTTGCTGAGGGCTGGTGTGATGATGCCTGGGGCTGGTGGCAGTGCCCCAATGCCCTCACTCTCAGGTTACAGCGGCCTCGCCCTGGGAAAGGAGCTGGAGGCCACCCTGCTATGGACCAATGTGAGCCTCTGAATTTGGACTTTGATATCTGTACTTTACATCTTCCCCTGGACTGAAAGCTCCATGGGAAACATCTCTATGCCCTGAACCTGACCCCATTTCCTCATACCCCATTCCCAGCTATTTTGTACATATTTTATATATTTTATATTCTTTTATATATATTTATGTACACCGTGGCTCAGCTCCGGGTGCTGCGTGATTTCCCCCTCTCACAGCAATCGAGGGTCTATCTTGAGGATGGGTGTTGGAAACCCAAGAGATGGTCCACAGTCAAGGGTAGGCTTATGGTTTTTTTAATTAAGCTTTTAAGGGGGCTGGGGAGTGTTGAGGGGGATTGTGGGAAATTAGGACATACGGGGAGGGTGCCTGGCCTGGATAGGCACATTTCGAGGGGACTGGGGAACAACTGGGGGAGGGTGCAGCTCCATTTGGGAAGGTTTATGAGGTTGGTGTCATTTGTGGAAGAGGTAAATATGGCGTGAGAGGTGTGACCTTGCTACTTACAAGCAGTGATGAACACCGACCCCCTAAGCTCATCCGAGAATCTGGGTGGTACAGGCTCTCAGGACCCAGGTCTGCAGCTGATGCTGTGCAATGCCAGGTCTGCGATAAATAAAGCCCCCCTCATTTTTGATTTGGTTCAGGAGGAGGGAGCGGACCTGGTGGGGGTCATGTAGACCTGGTTGGCCCAAGAGGGGGGAGTTCCCCTCGTGGAGATGTGCCCGCCAGGCTTCCATGCGTTTCATTAGCTGCGGGCTGAGGGGATGTGTGGGGAGTGGCGATTCTGGTAAAGGAAGGGCTAGCTCTGAGGGAGACCACTGTTCCTCAGATAGCCAGCTGTGAGTCCCTTCTTATGAAATGGGGCCCTGGGGTCAGATGGGTTTGCTGATCGTGTACCTGGCTCCCTGCCACGTGACGGCAGCCCTGCTCGAGCAACTCAATGTCATCACCGAGGTGGTGATTGAGACTCCCAGGTTGATAGTCATGGGAGATTTCAATCTGCCATCAACGGGTGAGACATCAGAGATAGCTCGGGAGTTCATGGCTTCCATGATGGCCATGGACCTGACTCAGGTAATTCATGGCCCCACACATACGGGACACACACACGCTGCACTTGATTTTCATCTCTGGTCAGTGGTTAGATGATCTGCAATTAGGGGATATGGTTCTTGAACCCCTGTCATGGTCAGATCATTTTCTCCTTCAGCTTAACCTTCAAACCGCCATACCCAGCTGCAGGGAGATGGAACAAATTAAATGGTTCTGCCCCAGGTGCCTGATGTGCCCTGAGTGGTTCCAGATGCAGCTTGAGCCATTTCCTGAGGCCTTGTCCCACGGCTCGACCGAGAAGCTGGTGGCCACCTAGGATAGGGTGACTGGTGGTGCTTTGGATCGGGTCATGCCTTTGCAGCCTCTGACCTGGTGCCAAATCAACCCATCCCCTTGGTTTTCTGAGGAGTTGAGGGAGATGAAGCACCAGAAAAGATGCCTCGAGAGTAGTTGGAGGGCCAGCCGCTTCGAATCTGATCGAACCCTGGTTAGATCTCATATTAAGATCTACCTGGGGCAATCAAGGAGGCGAATAGTAACTACTTTGCCTTCTTGATCGCGTCGGCAGATAACCGTCCAGCTGCTCTCTTTAGGGTGACCCGCTAACTTTTACATCTGGGAACGCGGGAGGATCCCTTGGAGGGTTCTGCTGAGGATTTTGTGAGCTATCTGCACGATAAAATCGATCAGATCCAGAGAGGTCTGGACTCCAACTGGCGTGATCCGGATGGGGTGACTGGTGCAGCTCCTGAGACTTTTATCTGGGGGGAGTTTGACCCTATGACTACCGAGGATATGGACAGGTTGCTGGGGCGGTTGCACGCCACCACATGTTTATTGGACCTGTGCCCCTCCTGGTTGGTACTGGCCTCCCGGGAGGTAACATGAGGCTGGCTCCAGGGAGTGGTTGAGGCTTCGTTGAGTGAGGGATCCTTGCCTACTGCCTTGAAAGAGGCGGTGTTGAGACTCCTCCTTAAGAAGCCCTCCCTGGATCCGGCTGATTTTGTAAATTATCGTTCAATCTTCAACCTTCCCTTTTTGGCGAAGGTTGTTGAGAGTGTGGTGGCGTATCAGCTTTCTCGGCACCTGGATGAAAATATCTATCTAGATCCACGCCAGTCCGGCTTCAGACCTGGGTACAGCACAGAACCTGCATTGGTTGCGTTGGTTGATGATCTCTGGAGGGCTCGGGATAGGGAATGTTCCTCTATTCTGGTCCTGTTAGATCTCTCAGCGGCTTTTGATACCATCAACCATGGTATCCTGCTGCACCGGTTGGAGGGATTGGGAGTGGGGAGCACTGTTCTGCGGTGGTTCTCCTACCTCTCCGATCGGTTGCAGACGGTGTTGGCAGAGGGGCAGAGGTCGACCCCATGGCATCTGTTACGTGAGGTGCTGCAAGGGTCGGTCCTCTCGCCTCTTCTGTTCAACATCTATATGAAGCCACTGGGTGAGATCATTTGTGGCTTTAGGGTGGAGTTCTATCAGTATGCTGATGACACTCAGCTGTACATCTCCACCCCAGGTCACCCCAACGATGCCATGGAAGTGATGTCCCAGTGTCTTGAGGCCATGTGGGTATGTATGGGGAGGAACAGGCTCAGGCTCAACCCCTCCAATATCGAGTGGCTGTGACTTCCAGTATCCTGATATAGCCAGTTGACACCATCACTGGCTATCGGGGCCGATACATTGGCCCCGGTGGAAAGAGTTCACAACTTGGGCATCCTCCTGGATGCATGGCTGTCTTTGGAAGATCATATGACGGCCATGCCAACGGGGCTTTTTATCAAGTCCGCTTGATACGTCAGTTGCATTCCTTTTTGGATCGGGACTCCCTACGCACAGTCACTCAAGCACTTGTCATTTCCCACCTGGATTACTGCAATGCTGTCTACATGGGGCTTCCCTTGAAACACACCTGGAGACTTCAGTCGTTCCAGAATGTGACCGCGAGGGGGATTATTAGGGAAACCCCTCCTGCGCAAGCTGCACTGACTTCCTGTGATCTTCTGAGTGAGTTTCAAGGTGTTGGTTACCACCTTTAAAGCGCTCCATGGCTTAGGATCGAAGTATCTGCAGGATCACCTATTACCGACCAATATCTCCCACCGATCAGTACGCTCCCACAGAAAGGGCCTCATTAGGGTGCCGTCAGCCAGGCAATGTCGGCTGGTGGCCCCCAGGAGTAGAGCCTTTTCTGTGGCAGCGCTGACCCTTTGGAACAAATTCCCCCCAGAGATACGCACAATTTCAGATCTCCGGGTCTTTTGTCGTGCACTTAAGACCCATTTCTTTATCCAGGCTGGGCTGTCTTGATTCTCCACATGATTTTATGCTGGTTTTAATTTGGGCTTTAGTAATTTTAAATTTAGCTTTTAATTTTTAATCAGCCTTTCATATAATCATATTAATTGTCATTTTTAACCTTGTTAATATATATGTTTTATATGGCTGTTCACCGCCCTGAGTCCTTCGGTAGTAGGGCGGTATATAAATTAAATTAAATTAATTAAATAAATAAATTTACAAAAAGCTTTTCTCTGTAGAAATATCTGAACAGTGATCTACACTCATCATACCATGACAGAGAATCTGACATACTACTTAAAGATGTTGTAATGTCTTGTATACATGCTACGATAAAACAGACACAAAAGCAGAAGAAATGGCCCAAAGTCCATTTTTTTCAACAACTTTCCTGACAGTTGTTCAATAAATCTTAAGAGTTAATGAGAAAGAATAAACACGTGGCTATCTCATATTCGGCTGTACTGACAACAAGGGAATACAAAGCCGGAACACTTCGAACACTGAGGAGGCCAATCAATATTTTCGGAACATCAACCGTGTTTCTTATGCAGAGGCAAAATGTTTTCGAGAGAATCACCATAGGAATATGAGAAACATCACACTAGCAATACATCCTATTTATGCAAAATATAATTTCTGTCTTGATATTGTCAACATTATCCAATATGCAGCCCAGAACATAAGTTTTATATAGGGCTGGTCAGCCTTTTGGCTAAGATCAAGTATTGTTTGTATATTCTTTCCTGTTCCCCACCCCCCATGCCACATAAATTCTAGGGGTTGTTTTAGGAAACCACCCATTCCCAGCAACATTCAAATACTCAGGCATTTCATATTGTTTCTCTCATCCTGGGAAAAGATCCTCCTTTATTGGTCATTCAGATGGTTTTTAAATTGTACTTCTTCTTTGTCTCCTCTGAGATAGTATCTGGATAGCTTTCAGGGGGCTTGAATTTTGTTTACAGTCAATGAACAGATGGTTTGGAAAACAAACTGCTAGAGAGGACACCATCAGTTCCAAAACTGCATATATTCTTTGCTGATGAATAAACCAATGGTCATTTGATCAGGTTGGTCAGCAAGTGTTTTAGTATTCCCTGTACTACAGGAGCATGGCATTATGAATGTTGGAACATCAAAGAAGACATAAACATCCAAATGCTAATCCAATTGCATTCTACACCACATTAGCATGTCTTAGATAATAAGTGGGTGACTCATCATTTGAAATACTTTTCATTATACATCCTGCACTTTGAATACACTGCACTAAGTTCCATAATCCAAGGCCAGAAAGGTTGTTGACAATTAAATTAGGTAAGAGGTCCATTATATACACTAAGAAACCAGATTGGGAAAGCCGGTATATTCAAAATGAAAGGGCTCTAGAGCTTCTTCACAACGGACATCCTTAAAATTCTTAAGAAAGGACATTCATATACATTGAATACTAGGAGCATACATGCAACTTCAGATAGTACTGAATAATGCTCTTATATTAAATATTGTCACTGTCACCTGTGAATCATCCTGATAGAGTCCTTATTTTTGGGCTGCCACTGATTTTCTCAGGTACGTCTCAGCATTCTTCTTTCCCTGAGCTGAATAATGTTCAGAGTATATATCAGTGATGGCTAACCTTTTAGGCTGGTGCCGCTACTCTCTTTTGAGTATGCTCAGCTTTGGGGTGATGCTGGAGCAACTTGGCTTGTGTGTCAACAGAGAGGGCTCTGTGTGCCCGCTCTGGCATGTGTGCCATAGGTTCACTGGTATATATCATCACCCCAGCTAATATTTGTCCATATGGTAAAGAATCAAACCACAAATGATTTTGGAAGCACAGAACTGTAAGCTTATTGGCAATTAAGGATCCAAGATTTTTGCGAAATGACAAAATCTTGGGATTATAATTATATGAGAATTCCTATTATGCAACCACTAGCCTCTCTTTTAAAGTCAATTGATTCAGTTTGCCAAGACCAGTAAGCACAATCTTCTACATTAATGTATAATATTTCTATCAAGATCACTCATTTGTGCAATGAAGAGTACAATGGTGAACACAGATCAACATTAACACTTTGTCTGAATTTGTACAAAAGATGTCTAAGTTTTAATGTAACCTGGTTATTCAAACAAAAAGGACAAACAAAATTGATGGGCTGAGTTCATATTTTGTAAAGTATGGCTTCAGCTTGCAAAGCAAGATTGTATCAATAATAATATAGAAATTAATACTATGTATTGCTATGTTAATTTGTATCCAAAATGGAAGCACATTTAATGTTTCTCTGAAAAATGTCACTGTTAACACCTTCATGACATTCAACAACTATTCAGAGATTACTATGGTACTAAACTAAACTTGGAAATGTAGCCAGAAACAGAAGAAATTAGAAATAAAAAATAAATAAACCTTTATTTGACACAAAACCCTTTAATTTATTTTTAACAAAAGAAAAAAAAATCAAATCATAGAAAAGAGCTATCAAGGAGACATATTTGTTATCACTGCAATTGTGTGCAGGATTGTGCACTCTTATTTTAGCAGTAAGACTCAAAAAAGCAAAAAATAGATGATCTTTAAGAATCTATCTCCTTGGAAACAGTAGTTGGTAGAAAGAAACTGGTTGTAAGTGGAGAAGTTATTGGTGTAAAGAGAATGAAACTGCCTACCAACATAGGTTGTCAATTTTCCGTCTGATACATGTGAAACAGCCTTGCTTTGCTAAAATATTTATTTCAAATTCACAAGGGAGGTTTTTCAAGGAAAACCTTCTCATAACATCTCTCCTATTTCTATTTTTCTCCATGCCATTTTGAGTAGAAGGATGATCTCATTTGTAAAATCTACAAGAACGCATATGAAAAGAATAAAGTTAAGAAAACCAGATATTTCTTCTTTTAAATTATTTTTTCATTTTTTAAACAGTTCACTGAGAACACTGATCTTAATGTGTATGTTATCAGATATTGCAAAAATGTTTGCCTTACAAAAGTCTAAGCAGTATACATAGAAACTGATAAAGTAGGAAGAATTCTATCCACTTAAGCACTCTGTGAAAGGAATAATGGAGCAACACACCTGCATGACAATCAGAAGGTCAAAAACTAAAATGAAGGAAGCCAGGAAAGCTCTTGAAACCTCATCACTTGGCAGAAATCCACGATTCAACTTGTCCCAGCTTATCCAGTCTGTTGTGATGATCAGGACAACCACTGAGGTCAAAGTAAATAAAACAGTCCTAAAAAGAAAAAAAAATCAGAAAAGGGTCGTTAGATCACAAAGGAGAAGAAAAATTGCACAATTCGTTTATAGCGATCTCCAAACAATTTGAAAATAACAACATTATTTTCTTTGTTCTTCTTTGTTATTGATATTCTTGTAAATCAATCTTCTGCAACTAGATTTGTTCTATATGTGCTGGGCTACAACTCTATCATTCCTAGGCAGGTCCCCAAACTACCATTGATAAAATTTGCTGCTGCTACAAATAAATTCCAATGAGCCTGTCAAAGAACTGAGCAATAATTGGAAGTTTACCACAGTGACTAGAAGAATAATGTAGGGTGACATTTCCCTTACCCTTCTCCCCCTGGCCTATCCAATAGCACTGGGGGCACATGGGACACCCAAGTGTATTGAGAAAGATTGCATGTGGATTTATTCTTCATGCATAAATGTATGACTCTGGGGTGTCTATCTAAGAATGGGATAGTGATTATAAATCCTTGCATTCATTGGAAAGGGATGCTGGTATGTATATGAATGGATCTACTATCTTCTTGTGTTCAAAGAAGGCTCATTCTTAAGTACTATCAAGATCCTTAAAATGTCACAGATTTGATAGAGCTCTCCCATGTTTGGACTGTCAACATTCAAAACAATGAGAGATCACTTTGCTTGCTTGTGAAAGTATGCATATGGATCATTGTGTCCGTGTGTTCATTGATATGATTTATGAATGATCTGAATGTGTGTGTGTGTGTGTGTGTGTGTGTGTTATTCTTAGTTTCTGACTTTTATTCTTACTCACAATTGGAATATCAATTCTAACTAGCAGAATGTAAAAATACTGTCCTAGCCTTACCCAGCTCAAATCTTAAATAGCTGATATAAAAGCTTAAATTATAGTTATATTACTTTACCCACAATATTAGTGAACTGTAAACATATTCATTAAACAGCAACTACTTACAGTAAGACATATATTAACAAATGAAACCCACAATTATTTAGGAAGGCAATTCGTATCGTTTTGCCACACAACCACTAAATTGCTTGCTTTAGGCTCTCCTTGCACATTAGCTGTGAATCTTTCTTCCAAATATGCTTTAGAAATGTTTCAGACAGTGGAAACGTAAACAATAATTCTGTATGTCACCGCACATGTGTTATTACAGGGAAGATAAATGTGTAGGCAGATGCATAAATAGCAAGTAAGGAAGTCAATATTTGCCATGGTTTCTAATTGGAGTTCTCATACTATTTCCAGGCTTTTTTTACCTTCAATTCTTTCTTTCTTTTCTGTGAGTGAGCATAGAAAAAACTGAAAGTGTTTTTTTGTATTTCAGTTATGCCTGATACTCAATATTCTTAAGGATCAATGTACCTAGGACTCTATAAAAGATGCTGACAAAGCAAAAGTATGCATATCTAAGGAATATTTTTCTGATGTTTTCAAGAATCAAAAATGGAAAAAGAATAATCTGATAAAACAATATTCAACATGCTGCTATGCTATGAGGCAGAACTTGATTTCAGCTGCTGTTATGTGTAGGTTCTTGACTACACATTTACAACTCTTTTTCAGAATTTTATTTCTTTTTGAATAGCTGAACACATGGGAACACTAGAAGCCGAACGATTTATGGGCTCATTTCAGAGAGTGTGAGTACTCCAGTTTGCATGCATGCTTATTCCCCACCACTTTTTTTTTAAAAAAGGAAAGGCTTATATGTGCTGAAAGGTCTGACCATTCAGGATCATGATATTATAACTTTTTCTACAAAAGGAGGGTGTAACTCCTCTAAATTCATCATTGCAAAATCAGTCACAATATTAGAATTAGAATTTATTGGCCAAGTGTGTCTGGACACACAAGGAATTTATCTCTGATGAACATGCTCTCAATGTACATACAAGCTACAATTGATAAATTGTGATTATAATCATACAATACATTCATCGTGTCATGTACATATAAGGTACAATCGGCAAACCGTGATCATGACATAAAATACATTCATAATCATAATGTTCATTCATTGAATGAGGGCTTCCTGCCACCCTCCTTAAAGGAAGCGGTGGTAAGGCCCCTCCTCAAGAAGCCCTCACTGGACCCAGCTGATTTAGG
>JANHFO010007642.1:158008-169444 GCA_032468095.1 Pareas carinatus
TATAATAAAAGTTCTGTATCTGTGAGTGTCTGTCATTGATAACCAAACAGGGGGGGGGGGTTTTGATTTGCCCTCGCACTTCTCTTTAAAGAGACATCTTGCCTACGATTGTTGAATCCAGTATGTGTTCACTGATTAAATGTACCACTGTTGGGTTAGTACTAACACTGTTAAGTGCCACTTGGAGCAATACTGTTTTCCCATCTTTTTTTTCTCTATGCATTAAAATACAACTTGGACTTTTATATGCAAAATTTCAAATAAAAGCACCATTAATTTTTATGGGACTCCGAGCACTCTCAATACGCCATTGACCTGAATCAATATAATGACCCAGCAGCATACCAATTATGCCTGAAAAATAATTCATGCGTCAAGTTTCGTGTCATCACTACTGCAAAGAAGAATTATGGCTAAAGTATGAGTATCTTTCACACTACAGCAAAGGAATATTTTCAGAAATATGAGTCTGGCATTTCCCCGAACACAGACATGTAAAAGTATTTATTTAAACTTATTCAGAAACTTGTCAGAAATATCCTTTGTAGGCAAAAAGTGATTAAATAAACAAGAGTAAGAAAGAGTAATTCTGGATGCATAGTTGAATACTTATCTACTGAATGGTTTGAAATGGGAGTTGGGGTCAATAGGAAGGTCAGCAATTTGCTCAGGTGATTTTTAATCAGCTATAATTCATAAAGTACCATTTCCAGGTAGAAAACTTTATGTTTCTGATTTAGAAAACAGATCTGTGTCCTAGGTATAGCAAGGTGGGATTTTACATGAGAATCGAATGGCCCCTAGAATCCAGCTGTCAATGGATGAGGTCTAGCAATATCTGAAACTTTTTTAAAAGTGTGAAAGATTAAGAATATCATAAGTGAGTATATATACAACCATTTATACAAGAGCTTTCTATTTATATACTGAAGTCACTCACTGTCTTTAAATTTTACAATTACATAGTACTGAGATGATGCAAGAACTCAGTCTTTTAATGAATATCTATAAAACATGATTATTTTACTAGATATAAATAATTTACAGCTGCAGTCTCTGAGCACACAAAAGCCAAACTTATCTAAGGACCTTACATAAATACTTGGCAGCAATTTATTTTACCTATTTATCATATGTAATTTCAATGAGTGCACTGACTTTCCTGAAATGGATGCATACTCCATTGCAAGGCATTGATTTATGCATGCTGTAATGCTAAAAAAAAACAAAATAAAAGCAAATCCAACAAACTGTTCTGTCAGATATAAAGTAAAATAGTAATTTTAAGCTGATGCAGCAAAAGCTAACATGTTTAAATTGTGGATAGATTGTAAGGAAATAGTAGATGCCTCAGGATTCACAGAAGTTAAATTGTATGCCAGCATGCTATACAAAATATTTGCTATTATTGTAAAAATGTGTCAGTGCTGATAGAAATCTAGATGACATGAAACAAGCATGAGGAAAGAGTATATCACATTATAATCATCTTATATTATGCTATATATAATTGTAATGAGAGCCAGTTTGGTATTGTGGTTAAGGCGCTGGCCTAGAAATGAGGTGTCTGTGAGTTCTAGTTCTATTTTAGGCATAAAAGCTAACTGACTTTAGATCAGTCATTCTCGCTTTACAGGTGATTGTTGTGGGGAATATAGGAGAAGGAAAGAATATTAGATATGTTCACTGCCTTGAGTTACTTCTAAAGTAGTAAAGGTGGAATAGAAATCAAACAAAAAATAAATGAATAATCTATATACAGTACATAGAATCATTTACTGTATCTGGAGATTAATAACATAAAATGACCTTTAAAAACTTAAATCTTCGGTTCTCTGATTCAATTTAATAAGAGTAACAAATTATTTCTACAGAAAGATATTAGCATTTTCAACAAGGAAAGAGAGTCATTATTCCCTGTTCTCTTTGTATATAAATCTCTCGATCATCATTGCTAGAGCAACATTGCCCTAGAACTGTGTTTTTGAATTCCCCAGTCAGATGCTGCATTAAAGTCCATACATTTCAAAATTAGTAAAGCTGAGACATTGATTTAGAATACTAAATGAAATACCTTCTTTGATTATAGAGATACAACATGATTTACTTCGTGTCTCCCAGACCAAGGTACAAATTGAAATATATTTTACCTACTTGTTTTTGAACTTCCTAAAAAAAATTTAAAATATTTCCTATGAAAACAAATGAACATTTTAAAAATGTATGTTGGGTTTAATGTATTAATTTTTACATGATTTTGCAAATTGTATGTTTTTAGTAGTTTGTTTTATAAAGCCACCCTAAAAATCTTAATAATAAATATTTTAAAAACAAGACCAGTAACTGAATATGGCATTGGCTTAAAGTATTTTCATTTACCTGTCTCTACAATGAAAGTGGGTAGTCATAAAAAGAAGTGTTTAGTCAATTGAATATTAAGCTGACTCAGATACTTCCTGGAACTGATAATGTACAGCAGCATAACTGAGTATAAATTGAATTTTCCTATTCATGTTGGAGTGAAGAGTAATTACATAAAGACTCAGCTACCCAAAGTGCATATATTAAAAGTTCAGCTTGAAATACTGTTTATTGCAAAATGCCTAGTGATCTTTAGTAGCTGCCTTCTAAGGGGGCTTCCCATAGTGTTTTGTCTCCTTCAAAGCTAAGGACAATTTCACTGATAAAATCAACCGCTTTAATTAAAAGTGGCAAAAAGGTGAGAGAGTAACAAATGTTGAAAAAGCAGAGAGCTAAAAGGCTCTAAAAATGATGGCCTTGGTTTAAAGCCTTGTGACAGATTCCAATTAACGTCATTTAAAAATGTACTTTACACCACACAAGCAAAGGAGACCAAAAATTGGAGCAGCAAACTGAAGTTTATGTTTACTGCTTGACTACCTATTGCAAATCAAGCACACTCAATTGCCTTCCAGGGTATGCTTCAGCAGCAGTTCTAAAGGCCTCTGCACATTCTTCAATTAGGTTAGAAAATAAGCATATCAAAGTAATGTCCCCTGAGTCGTCTATGGAGGCAAATCCCCACCTGCTTAACACAGAAGGCATTTTATCTTGCTCTGGCTCCTGAGTTTGGTCCATCATCAAACTAATAACCATTAAGGGATTGTCACCATACTGAGTACAGACAAAAGGCAGAGAACGGGTGGGACCAGGATACAGCTGCCACACACAGCATGCCTTTAATCCCAGCTGAGCTATACAGTCCTTACCAGCAGCAGGCAAACACCAAATTGAGTGTAATTAATGAAAGATTCAACAAATAGATGATCTAATTAAATAACAACCCACCATTAGTAATTAGGACATGATTTAAACAGATACAATCATTTAGGCATGTCAGATATAAATATCAATGTAAATCATTAAGATCAAGATTTGCCTTAATGGATCCTGAAACGGTATTAAAAATGCACATACACAAGCACACCCACACATACATGTAAATTACTGTATTTTGCATATGTGTGTGGGTATTTTAATATCCTTTCAAGAGCCATTAAGATAAAGCTTAAAACATTCAGATTTTAATTTTTATTAGGCTTAATATGTCATGGTAACCTTAATATGCTGCAATTCAAATACCTGGAATATTACCACAAACAGAATTCTAAAATAAGCAAACACACACACAAACAAACAACACAACTGGACCTACATACCTGTACCCCTCAAAATCTACGAAAACAAATATATGTATATATCTATTTGCAAGTGTATTTTCCATGAATGTGCCTACTCTGTATTATCTGCCAGTTTTGAGTTTCTACCAAACAGATAATTATCCTTATTTTTACAATCAAAATGATATTTCAAGAACCTTTTATTTTCAGAATGCTTCTTAAAAACAGTTCTAATCAATCTTAAAGCATTTACATTTTCTACAAGTCAGTTTGACATCCTGAAAGGCTACATTTCCATTCTGTCAAAACATATTTTAAATTCTTCATTTTGTATATACCCAACTTTCAATGTCATTGTATAAAATGAGAACTGTAAAGAAGAAGTAAGATTTCCCAAGGATGCTGCTAAGTAAGTTCATTTAAGATTTTAGAGAAGACTGATTGACAATATAGAACCAGAAAATCTGCACTTGTTATTTTAAAAAAAGGTCCTTTTAAAAGTAGAGTTAAGAAAGTAAAATTATAGTGTATCAACTTAGAATTTGATACTGAGTCAAATCTGGATCATTTCCATTAAATAGCCTGATTATTAGACAAACACATGTGTACAGTATACATGTATGTGAATACATGCTCTACGGCTGTGTTCTCACAATGTACTCATCCCAGATTGACCTATTTTACACTGAACTAAGCAAATGGTCTGAGCTCATACTAGGAAGACAGCTAGGTAAACAAAGGCTAATCAAATGCAGCTGTTAGATTTGAAATGAATTTGGTAAGGGATATTCTATGAAAGCTGTACTTGATTTATAAATCCTTCATATGCATGATATATCCTTTAAAACTGCAATTATCAATAGCTTAGTAGCTGGTACTCAGACACAGAATACAGGGGGACATCTAAAAATAGCTATATTTCCCTTACTTTGGTTATCCCGATGAGCTGCCTTCAACTGTTGGCAGAAACAGTCAAGAAATCCCATCTGTTTCCCCATTAACATTTCCAAAGTGCCTGCTCAAGCCATATGGATGCCATTGTTCCTTATCAATTATTTATTATGTATGGAAAAATAATTAGGCAAATATAATTAATGGGTGGTAGGATTCAGCAGTTACAGATGGCAGTGCAAGCGTTTGTTTGGTACAGGAACAGGTAGAAAACAATTATTATAAATATGATTTCTAATTCTTCTTTAATAGAACTGCCAAAAGGGGGGCAAAGCTCTGGCTTCTTCCTCATTATTTTCCTAACAATAACAGTGGATCAGATGGTTCAAACTTAATAAATATAGTTTCAAGCTTGTCCTGATTCCAGATTGCAGCTGGTCAGTCTTGTCGCTGCAGGTTTAAGCTGAAAAAGTTTAGCCACAGCGCCCCCTAGAAGGCTTTACTTAAGACCATAAATATTCAGTGCAACAAAACAAAGTTAAGACTACTTGATTTCTTTTACAACAATGTATATTTCTCTGGCACCTACTAAGTCAGATCAAGTCAGAATTTCTTCCTACTATTTTTTTAAAAGGAGGAGAAGGAGAAGAACCCCTATTGGAGGAAGATAATCAAGGAAAGCTCTTGAAAACAATAAGGGAGAAAGCTGGATATAGAAAAAAACAATTGAAATTAAATGAAAGAGTAAAAAAATGCATGATCAATCCTTGAAGGATTTATAAGGGAAAGTAGATTAAAAACCTCACCTGGATCTGGTTAAGATCAGGAATGTTAAAGAAACTGAATGTGTCTAGTAGAACGGCTACTGAAAAGAATATAGTCTGGTTTGTTGATGTTGTTAGACCTGCTAATGCTAACCGTGATAAAAACAATTAGAAAAATACATATAATACCAGGACTTGCAGATCAAAATTGAACAGCTATAGAAAAATAAATCTGTTGTTATACCAATCAGAATTGGAGTCCTTGAAATAAAACTTAAAGGACTTCCTCAAAATCTAGAAATTTTGATTTTAATGGATTCATGCACTCTGATTTTCAAAAAAAACAACAACCAACCCTTCCTGGAACTGCCTATGTTGTTACATGCTATTTTAATAATTCTTAGGTTCTTGGTTAGGACATTTATTAGGGCTTGAATTATTATATTTCTATCAATCTTAGAGTGTGACTCTAACTGTATATTATCCATACGCAATAGTAATATAATAATTCACCAAAACTGTTTTGCAATAACATAAATATGAATGTTATAATTGAGAGATGCTTTCCCACTAATACGAATTCTGATTCATCATTAGCCACTTTTCACTTGTTCCAAAAATGCACAACAAATTGACTTTAAAAAAGATTTTCAATTCAGGACTAAATATTTCAAAAACTGACATTAGAACAGACGTGTTAGAATGGAAGATATCGCCATTGTTTCTGTAATTTTAACCTCTCACTTATTAGTTAAGAGATATAAGTTTCAGCATATTCAGCGCAGAATAACTCTGTGACTGAGACGGGCAGTGTATTGATATAATAAATTTAGTAGGAAGAAAATTTCAAAGGAGCCACACCTTGAGCAAATAAGTTTAGGATTGGGCATAAAATGACCCTGTTCATTAAAGAGATAAATCAGAAATTTCAGCAAATCTACAATGGAGGTATTTGGAAGGGAGGAGGTTTCTCAGGTTACAGATGAGGTTTTGTGTAATGTTCTGGAAACAAGAAAGGTTCTGTAACATCTCCAAAGCTGATTTGTCTTTAAACCTTGTTACATGATTCTTTGACAAGACAGCTGAGTTCCTGAACGTGGAGTCTGATGTTGTGTTGGTATCAGGTAACAGACAGCAAGATAACATACTGTCTATGCCAATTCAAGTGCCCATGTTCTTGCGACTGGCCCCCAATGTAAGGAATGGTGCTATCCATCCGTTACTCACAGCCACAGCTGCTTCTGCTGTAGTGACTATGGGTAGGACAACCTTTACTTGTCAACACTTATACATCAGCCAGTCATGAATCTCTGCCCTGCTGCCAATACAAGGAAATCTCTTGAGGCATTCCTATAGAGCAGTGATGGCGAACCTATGGCACACGTGCCACAGCAGACACATGCTCTCTTTTGGCATGTGAGTCAAGTCGCCTCACCATTGCCCCAGAGCTGAACATGCTCAAAAAGAGAGTAACAGCACCAAGCAATGACATCACAGGGCCCTATGCATGCTCAGAAAGAGAGTAGTGGCGCCAAGCGATGACATCATGAGCAGCAACTCATTAGCTGCAACTCGTCCGGGCACTCAGTGCCTAAAAGGTTAGTCATCATTGTTATAGAGTGAACTTTGATAAACAAGGTAGCCTATAAAAACCATGTACTGTTTGCCTTACCATAAGGGGTAGGCAAAGCTGTTTCCAAACAATTTTGATCCAAATATGATAAAATTGTTGAAAGCTGAACAAGCTATAAATATTAATTTGATTTAAAACACAATGCATTTCAGGGTTTTTTTTAAAAAAAATACCTATAGCTGAATTGTAATGCTCTCAATCCACCCACTACAAGCTTCCATGTTCATATCTAAACCCATTCTGGAGCCATGCTTGAAATGTCACATATGTATGTACTTCTGTTCTTAGCTGTCATGCATCCAGTCAGAAGATCTTTTACATGAACTTAAGTTCTACCTGATCAAGGTAACTAGTTATCTTACAACAATAAGCAAGCATCTGTTTTTTCAGGGTGTTTGCAAACTTTGCATTTACAAACTATATTCTATATATACATATTTATTTATTAAATTTATTGGCTGCCAAACTCCAGTGGATGCTAGGCACTGCAGAAAACTAAAATGGATATGTATTTTTTGTGTGCATATGTGTGTTGTGTGTCTGTGTGTGCTCCCCTAGTTTTACCTGTCCAGGGGACCTTGAATTTCTGTTTGTCATCTCAGATAAGTGTGATCTGGGAAGATTTTCAATGGCAGATCACAGTTTAGCAAGACTCGTTCACTCCGAGAGAAAATATCTCAGGAGCTTTCTCAAACCTTTATATAAATAATTACACACCAAAAATAGCTATCTGGATCCCAGCCACAGCCTGTAAAAAAAAAAAGGTATGGGTGATAAAAAAAACTAGCAACTTCAAAATTA
The DNA here is from genome assembly GCA_032468095.1 of Pareas carinatus. Lineage (NCBI taxonomy): Eukaryota > Metazoa > Chordata > Lepidosauria > Squamata > Pareidae > Pareas > Pareas carinatus. The sequence goes on from JANHFO010007642.1 coordinate 165,739, forward strand.
AATGTACACAAATGTTTAATTAACCACTAGTATATGGGACCAATGACGTGAAACCCAAAGAGAAGCATTATGATTAACAATGGGATACAATCTTGTTGCAATGCAAGCACTGAAGAACATTTGTATGATGGTTTGCTTTGAAAAACTGCTACCGGCCTCTATATGTCACATACAGTGGGAACAATATTGATTAGAATTGGCCAAGGGGTAGAGCGCACAGAAAATGAGAAACTGAAAACTCACATACACTCTACTTCAACATACTTCAGGAAGTTATGCGTGACACTCCTTGACCTACTTTTCCAAAGAGAAAAATATCAGAGAGACTACATCTTCTTTCAGTGTGATGTTCTTATTGTTGTTGTTTTTTAGCTAAATAGCCAAGGCATCCAGTTGTGAAATAATGGAAGAAACAAGAAAGGAAACTTCAATATGTCTTCACTTCTTATTAAGTAATTCTAGGGAAAGGTTTCTTTGTAACTATCTGGAAAACCAGCGGAAAGAAAATGTACCATCCCGCTCTCCAATCTGGGATCCAATAATCATATGAATCAGCATGATGTATGGTGCATTGCTGAACTTCATTGGGGATCTAACTTGGTGAAATCTAAAAAACAGACTAGCTTAATTATTTATGTACAAAGATGAAATGCTGCAGACATGGATTCATGACACAATAATGTCACTATAAAAGAAGGATACTGGAAGTGAAGCAGAGTAAGAAATGCTACTTGTCCATTATGGCATTTATAATTTTACAGCAGTCTTCTCTAGCCAGGTACTCAGCAAATTTGTTGGAATAGCTCTACGGCACGGAACTCTGAGAGATGCCATCACCTCTGTATTTCTGAAAGTCTTCAGATTGGGGAAAGCTACCTACAGGACAGGAGCAGATATGTCCAGAGATAACCTTGAAATTGTATCCCATTAAGTCTGTGGATTTATAAATTTTGAGAGATGATTATTGAATTATTCAATCTGAGCAGTTTTCCAGCAATACACCAAAATCTGCCTTTTCTTCTTTCCCTTCCTCAAGACATAGAGATACAGATGGCCCTTGCCTAACGACCACTCGTTCAGCGACTGTTTGAACTTATGATGACATCGAACAAGTGGTACTTACAACCTGTCTTCATAATCACAATGATTGTAGTGTGATATGATCAGTGATCGGCTTGTAATTATAATATTGCAAAATCCTGTAGTCAGGTGATTGCCATTTACCAGCTCCACTGCCAGCTTCCAACAAAGTCAGTGAGGAGACTGGCACAAGGTCACATATGGTGATCACTTGACATCATGCTTAACAACAGTGCAGGATTCACTTAATAACAGTCACCAAAAGCGTCGAAACTGCTGTTGTTAATCACTGTAGTCACACAAAACTGTGTTTTATTACTGCTTTGCTTAGCGATGGAAATTCCCATCCCAATTACTGTCATTCATTTAGGACTACTTGCTATCAAAGACGGCAGTTCACAATACAATTGAAAATGGGACTGCATCTTGCATTGCATTTACACCCCAGAACATAAATATACTAAGAGATGACTATCCCAGCAAATATTAAAAACACCTTATTCATCCTTCGTAAAGTGTTTTTTTCTTTTTGTTTTATTTAATGAAATAGAATAAAAAGAAAAAAATAAAGAGATAAATATAACAAAATATAACAAAAGGAAAAAATATGCTATAACAAGAAACTTGAATAGATTTTACACAACAGTTCAATAAAAAATAAATATAAATCATTGCAATCATCCTTACATAGGCTACATAGATAGGTAACATATTAATAAATTGTAAGCAACATGAATTCCATTGGGTAATTGGAGCCATATATTTGTTTTTACCATGGTGTTCCTGGACATAATAAGGCTCAGAAAATCCATTTATTTTGTCCAGCATTTGTCCAGTTTCCATGTAATAGGTATGCACATCCAAAGAATGTATGCATCCGTAAATACTAAAAGTAGTCTCAAACCTCAATTAATATATGTAAATATCTTCTTGGAATACTGTAACTTTAAGACATTGCACAAATGTCTTAATGAAGCAATGTTTTGATTGTGTTGCCAATAACATGGGGATTTACTCACTCCTTTTCTGTACAAATGCAATAAGTTTAGACAAAACTAGATCTGACAGTTCTTTATTCCATTCAGTCTCTTAACTTTGGGTATTAAATTGATTTAAAGAATAACAGATTGATTGTGAGCTTTTTGGCTTCATAAGACTTAACAACCCCTTATAATAACTAGGTGTCTGATGCTACAGCTCCAAACCAAGACATCAACCAATGTTGTGAATATTTCCAGTGGGTAAAAACTGAAAAGGATTTTATCTTTTAACATAGAAAATGCTAAAAATAAATTATTAACAGTCAATAGTTGGTTAATCATGCAAAGCATGACTACAATAGTTGGAATCATGTAAAGATTCCAGTATCCATCCAAATCTACTAAATATTACTAAAACTCTCATGTCTGTAACCTTCAATTGGGCAAATCAGTGCATCATAGGACAACAATTTTTGAATGCCACCACACTGCCATGATTGTTACCTACAATCACATGATTGCCATTTCCATCACTGCCTGAAAGACTTTTGCAAGACAATGGAACAGCCAGTAAGGAAGCCAGCAGAAAAGGTCACAAGTTGTTCTGGTAAATCTCTCATCCAGAGCCCTGCTGTGCTCACATCATGCCAGCCACTTTTGTGTTCCACTCATACTTCCTAATGTATGCCGCACCATGTAGCCACCCTTATCAATTCATGCTGCACACCCATTATTTTTTATTAAGTCAATGGGAAAGCCTGCAGGAAATTGAAACTCAATGTAGCAGGCAAGCAGACTGGAAGGGAGGAAGGGAGGAAGATTTTCCACTAGCTTCTCACAAGAAAGCACTCACTGTTAGCTTCCCTTAAGGAAACTTAATGGGGAAGTAAACAGGAAGGCAAGAGTCACTCCTACTCCCACTAATGTGTGTGTGCCTGTAAACATACTGCTTCTTTGTTTAAGTAAGGAAATCTATCTGAAATGATGACCCAACAGGCCAAGGTTGTCTAGTATTCCGCAAAACTGCCTTTTTTAAAGATCTAGATTACCCCGTCAATTTAGGATCAATTTAACATGAAAGTAAGATAAAATAGCATTTCCCATTATTGACAGTTTTCAGATCAATATGATACTAACGAGAAATATGGCAAATCTATATCTACATCAATTGATGAAATAGTTTTTAATTAGCACATACTGCATGATCCTTACAAGATTTGATCTAACTATAATACTTTGATATTTGAACTAACTGTAGCGACTTCATCAAATGAAGAAAAACAAATCCAGTCTCAAAAAATCATTTTATAGTTGGTAGAAGGAAGAATATCAATAATAATAGAGAGCCAGGATGGTGCAGTGGTTAAAAGCAGCAGTGCAGGCTATTTCTGCTGACTGCCATCTGCCGTTAGCCATCAAAGGTTCAGCAGTTCGATTTTCACTGGCACAAGGTTGACTCAGCCTTCCATCCTTCCGAGGTCGGTAAAATGAGGACCCAGATTGTTGAGGGCCATATGCTGACTGTGTAAACCACTTAGAGAGTGCTGAAATAGCACTGTCAAGCAGTATGTAAGTCTAAATAACAAGAAGAAGAAGAAGAAGAAGAAGAAGAAGAAGAAGAAGAAGAAGAAGAAGAAGAAGAAGAA
>JANHFO010007642.1:220594-233606 GCA_032468095.1 Pareas carinatus
GATTGTTTTTTAAGATGGCTGTACACCGCCCTGGGTCCCTTCGGGGAGAAGGGCGGTATAGAAATATAAATATAAAATAAAATTAAAATTGTGGCACCCAAAGCTGGATGCAGTATTCTAAGTATGGTCTTACTAAGGCATTATAAAGTGGTATTAACACTTCATAAATACTTCATATATACTGCATTACTGTATTTAAAATTGGTACCCTTTCAATATCTGGCCTCCGATTCTTTTTCTCATGCAGACACTGGGAAGCAATTGAATACATATGTTCAATTGATGTGAGGCTCCAGCTGCTGATTTTTTTATCAACATAATCTTCAATAGTCTTTTCTTCATCTTCAATTTCCTCTTTAATAGACAACTGAATGGAGAAGCAAAAGTGTTAAAATAGTATTACTTCATAATATAGGAATTCCATGAAGAAGGAAGAAAAACAGATTGTTCTTGTGAATTGATTAAAAGGAATAAAGCAAACTGGGATTGTATGGTGGGATGGAGAAATGGGAGAAGTCATACGTTTGTATCATCCTATCAATATGATCATCTTGTACAGTCATTCCAAGAGGGGCTGTTGAGTGCCCCCACTCTATGAGATTAAAGGAGTAGGAACCCCTTTATTATAGAATGCAAACAAATAACCATTTTTTTCAGATTTCCATGTTATGTTTTTCTTAGATCCTGATAAAACTTTCTTATTCTATTTTTCACAATGTTGTAGGTTCCCATCTTCTGGAGGAATATTTTGAATTAAATGGAAAGCTATATTTCAAGGAAATTAAACATTTGCTTAGCTGAACTTGAGTATTTTTATGTTACTTAATATTTTCATCAGTTTTATTGACAAGAAATTAAGAAATTACTATCTCCAATTAACATAATGCCCACAGTTTCCTTGATTCATATGTCAGACATTTTCCCTCTTCAGCTTCCAAAAGGAATAAAAAAACTTTTATTCTATTTTTCCATGACTTGAGACTTCTGGTGTTACCAAAGAATCAATAGAAACACACTGCCCCAATGGTTCCTATACTTACACTGTTCTAACTTTAAAATAAACCAGCATAAGAGCAAAAGTATCTCCAATAGTGACATTATATATCTTTGATGTTCACTTCAATCATCACTCTGAATCCCTGCTTTAACTACAACTTGTTAAATAAGCCACAAGCAAATCATATTACAACTTAGGGCAATATGTGAATTTGGCAAATATCGCCTTTTATCAGAATCTACTGAACCCATTGAAACAGTAGACCAGTCTTTCTTAGCCTTGTGTCCTACAAAGATGCTGAACTTCAGTTGGCCATAGCAATGAAACTGACATCAATACCCCCCCCCACACACACACACAATTTTATAAACACTCCTCCACACACACCCACACCCCAAGAAGGAAAACATACCAGTAACTGGGGATCCTGATTTTCATCCATAGGACTAAGCCCAGTTATTATTTCTAGTAATACCTGGAAATATATGAAAATTAATAAGTAAAATACATGTCATGTGTTTTCATCAAATATCACTGCACAACAATGTAAAAAAGTTATTTCATGGAGGGATACTCAATTACCTTAGCAACAAAGTGAGCAAGCTTTGACACAATTCCGTAAAGACTTAGTTTACAACTATTGATCAAAAGTGAATATATGAACAGACTATTTCCAAAATCTCTGAATGGCTATCACCACACCTAGGATTATAGAAGAAAGCTTGCTTTTCAAATTCTATGTTTCACAGAGGGATATTTGAATCCTTTTCATATTTAATTAAGCAAATATGTGATATCTGCCTGAAAAGGAATATATATGCATGAATGAAGGGGTAAGCCACTCTCGGGGGAACTAGGACTCGCTGCTTTACTTGTTGGTTCTGGTTCACTGGGCTCATCTCGTATAGCTGATGTCAGGGCCCTGGCCTCAAGACTGCTGCTGTTTAATGCCAGGTCTGTTGTTAACAAGGCCCCACTCATTCGGGACTTAATCCTAGAGGAGAGGGTGGACCTGGCATGTATAACTGAGACCTGGCTGGACCAGGAGCGGGGGGGGGGTTCCCCTCTCAGAGATGTGCCCCGATGGGTTTCAGATACTGCATCAGCCGTGATTCCAGGGAAGGAGTGGAGGATTGGCAGCTATTGCCCGGAAGAGCTCAGGTCTTCGCAGAATCCCTGCCCCAGAGATTGTTGGGTGTGAGTCTCTCCTCTTGAGGTTGGGCTCAAGGGTTCAGTTGGGCTTGTTGTTGACGTACCTGCCTCCTAGCTGTGTGACAACAGCCCTGCCTGTGCTACTAGAGGTGGAAGCTGGGTTGGCGGTGGAGTTTCCCAGGCTGATGGTACTGGAGGACTTCAACTTACCATCACTCGGCGAACCCTCAGATAGTGCCCATGGCCTCCATGACAACATGGACCTGACCCAAGTAATTGAGGGTCCAACCTACGAGGGGGGACACACACTCGACTTGGTATTTCTCTAGGGACAATGGAGATACGATCTGGAATTACGGAGTATAGAGATCTTGCCCTTGTCATGGTCAGATCATTTCCTGCTGAGACTGGACTTCAAGACACCACTCCTCCATTGCAGGGAGGCGATTAAATGGTTCTGCCCCAGGCAGGTAATGGACCCCAAAGGGTTTCAGAAGGAGCTTGGGGAGATACAGGACTCCCTTGTCCACAGTCCAGCCGAGACCCTAGTAGCTGCCTAGCATAAGGCGGCATCTGGGGCATTGGATTGGATTGCGCCTTTGCAACTTCTCAATGGCAGCGGATCCAAAAAAGCTCCTTGGTTTATTGAGAAGCTTAGGGAGAGACACCTAGAGCGATGCTGGAGATCCAGTAAATCCAAATCTGACCGAACACTTTTTAACACTTTTAAGAACCTTTATTAGGACTTAATTGGTGGCGATACGGGCGGCAAAATGTTCATATTTTCCCACTCTTATTGCATCCGCAGAATCTCGCCCAGCCGCCATGTTTAGAGTAACCCGCTCCCTCCTTAATGTTGGGGCAATGGATGAGCCACTACAGGGTAGAGCTGAGGAATTTGCACAGTTTCTGTCACCCAGATTCGGGTGGACCTGGACTCTGATTGGGTATCGACCGAAATGACAGGGGCGGGTTTTAGTCCTATTGTGTGGGAGGAGTTTGAGCCAGTGACTCCTGAGGAAGTGGACAAGGCTGTAGGGGCGATGAGTGCCTCCATCTGGATCCGTGCCCCTCCTGGCTAGTTTCGCCCAGCAGGGAGATGACACAAGGCTGGTTCCAGGCACTAGTCAATGCTGCCTTGAGCGAGGGGTCCTTCCCGCAACCCTTAAAGGAAGTGGTAGTAAGGCCACTCCTCAAGAAGCCTTCCCTGAACCCAGCAGATTTTTAAAAAATTCATCCAGTCTCCAACCTACCCTTTGTGGGGAAGGTTGTAGAGAAAGTGGTGGTACTTCAGCTCCTGTGGTCATTGGATGAAGCGGATTACCTGAACCCTTTTCAGTCCTGCTTCAGGCCTGGCTACAGCACGGAAACTGATTTGGTCACACTGATGGATGATCTCTGGCAAGCCCAAGATGGGGGTCATTCCTCCATCTTGGTGCTACTTGACCTCTCAGCGGCCTTTGATAGCGTTGATCACGGTATCCTTCTGGGACGACTAAGAGAGTTGGGAGTGGGAGACACCGTATTGCGGTGGTTCTCATCCTCTCTCTCTGGTCAGTCACAGTCGGTATTGGTGGGAGGATAGAGGTCGACCCCTAGGCCCTTTGTTTGCGAGCTGCCTTAGGGCTCGGTCCTCTCTCCTCTCCTATTCAACATCTACATGAAGCCGCTGGGTGAGATCATCTGACGATTCAGAGTGAGATATCAGCAATATGCTGATGATACACAACTATATATCTCCATCCCACATCAATTCAGTGAAGCAGTGGATGCGATGTGTCGGTGCCTGGAGACTGTAAGGGTCTGGGTGGGAGTCAACAGGCTCAGACTTAACCCAGACAAGACCGAGTGGCTGTGGGTATTGCCTTCTAAGGATTATACTGACTGTCCATCCTTAGTTCTGGGTGGAGAGAAATTGTCCCCCTCAGAACGGGTTCACAATTTGGAGGTCCTTCTAGACTCACAGCTAGACCACTATCTGACTGCTGTGACTAGGGAAACCTTTGCACAGGTTCGCCTAGTGCACCAATTGCGATCCTATCTGGATCAGGAGGTGCTCCTCAGTCACTCATGCCCTTATTACCTCACGGTTAGATTACTGTAATGCACTCTACATGGGGCTACTCTTGAAAAGTGTTCGGAGACTACAGCTGGTCCAGAATGCAGCCGCGTGAGCCGTTGTGGGTATACCCACATTACACCAATTCTCCGCGAGCTGCTCTGGCTCTTTCGGGCTCCGGGCACAATTCAAGGTGTTGGTTATCACCTTTAAAGCCCTACATGGTTTGAGGCCAGGCTATTTTCAAGATTGCCTTCTACTGTATGTCTCCCAGTGACTGGTAAGATCCCACAGAGTTGGTGTCCTCCAAGTCCCGTCAGCTAAACAATGCCGGCTGGCGGACCCGCGGAGGAGAGCCTTCTCTGTGACTGCTCCAACTCTCTGGAACCAGTTACCTCCAGAGATCCGGATCATCCCCACCCTAATGACCTTCCGAAAAGTCTTGAAGACCTGACTTTTCCAGCAGGCTTGGGGCCGTTGATCTCGCCTGGCGATCTGCTGAGATCCGGCCATGAATGGGGTGTGAGTGTGTTTTAGAGCTTTTTAAATGTCTTTTAAATATTTTTTAATGTTGATTTGTTGTGAGCCGCCCTGAGTCCTAGGAGAGGAGCGGTATACAAATATAACAAACAAACAAATAAATATACATGTTCCAGGTTAATGTTGCAGAATCCAATCTGGGTCAGTCAACGGTACCAGGGGTTTAGTCTCTGAGCTTTTAGACACGTGCTGAAGCTCATCCTCAGGGAACTTCTCTATAATGGAATGTTACAGACAAGTTCCCTTCCATTACAGAGAAGTACCCTAAGGATGGGCTTAAGCATGAGTCTGAAAGCTCCAAAGACTAAACCTCTGGTACCAGGGATTGACCCAGGTTGGATCCTGAAATACATATTTTTGGACTTCTGTATTCCCTTTGATCATTAGGAGGCAAGCTCTTAGTAAGAAAATGTGCCTTGAGGTAAAATAATGGGCAACTCCCATTAAATACCATACAGGACTTTCTTGGTGAAGAAAATTGGTCTGTCTTCAAAAGCAGAGTATTCAACAACAGCGACCCATTCGCTCCCCCAGAGAGGCCCCTCCCCAGGGTGCCGTCAGCCAAACAATGTCGGTTGGCGACCCCAGGGAAAGAGCCTTCTCTGTGGCGGCTCCCACCCTCTGGAATGATCTCCCCCCAAAAATTCATCTTATGTCAGACCTCCATGCCTTCCGCCGAGCTATTAAAACACACCTATTTACCCAGGCCGGTCTGGCCTAACCGCACCTTCTCCCCGCTCTCAAACTATTATTAATTTTAAATTTTATAATCCTATTTTTAACTTCAATTTGTTTCAAATTGGTTTTAATTTTCGATTTTAAATTCAGTCACTACGTATATATTTTTTAGAAATTTTATTTGTGTTGTCTGTGTTATGTGCTATTTTATTCTGGCTATGCACCGCCCTGGGTCCCTTCGGGGAGAAGGGCAGTATAAAAGTTCTGAAATAAATAAATAAATAAATAATGGCATTAGAAGAAATCTGGAGTTAAATTCAGGTGTGGATTGGATTATCTCAAAGTTGGAAAACAAGATACAGTTTGAGAGCTACCAATACTTTTTTATTAGGCAAGAAACAAAAAGGGAGTAGAAAGAGAAAGCAATCCTCATTTACTAACTTATTTTTAAAAATAGCAACTTACCACGCCAAAACTGAAGATATCCGATTTAGGAGTTATCTCCCCTCTTAATGCCTCTGGAGCCATATAGGCTGCTGTCCCAACTATTCTATCTGTTAGAATAGTGCGTGTAAATCTTACCGATGCCCTTGCAAGCCCGAAGTCAGAAAGTTTTGGCACAAATGTTTCTGTTAACAAGATATTTGCACTGGGGAAAAATAGCATGCTTTCAGTTAATCTTTGCCCTCTCACTTGGAAGAGAAGCAGTACATCAAACAGAAATAACAGCTGGTTGAATTCAGTTGGTGTGGAACCTTTCTAGAATTCAATTCACGAGGACGTGAAGGGAAAGGGTAAATCTTATAGCCTTTTCTATCTACTCCGCTACCTTTTAGAATGTTTTGCACTGGAATCAAATTTTACAGGTTTTACCTTTTAACATCTCGATGAATGTGATTATTTTCATGCAAGAAAGAGATTCCATTTGATGCCCCATAAGCAATGTTGCATCTTGTTTCCCAGGGTATTGGTGAAGTGTTGTCCTTTATAAACAGGAAGAGTAGAAATGTTTCAGCACTTCATTGGGATTACTTATTTGATTCAAGAATTTAGATCAACTAACAAAAGAAGAAAAGCAAAAGTTGGCAGCATTCCATTCCTAAGAACAAGCAGTACTGACCGATTAAAGCTACAACAACTCCTGAGGAAAAATATTTCAAGATATGGTGCTGCTTATGGTAAGTTTTAATCTTGTGTCTTATATTATGTCTTATATCTTATATTTTATGTCATTGAATCCATGAAATCAAAGGTCATGCGTGGCAATTTGGGAAATAAATATATCTCCTTTTCATTTTTACATTTAAGAATCAGCTGTCATGAACATTATCCCAAAATACAGATTTCTGTTTGATGAACAGTGCACTGTCGCTTTCTAAATTTACACTGTAAATCACTACTTTCATATCCACTGAGGTTATAATTAGTCAATTCGGTATGATTCTTATGAACAGAATATACAATTATTAATGTCTTCATATATCTTAACAAAGCACAAAGCCTTTTGGCACCAAAAACTCTCCAGTATTAATTTATAAACTGAAAACGCCTAATTGTTTATTTATAATTACAATCTCCATTTTGTTTATCCTTAATTTATTCAATTAGTATTAGCAGGATTAGTATTCACTAGTCAAGGTAATGTTATGAGTTTTTTGACTATAGAATTTAGGAATTACAAGTTTTTATAAGCCAGTAAAGGAAAATTTGAAAATACATTAAAAAAATCTACTTTAGAAAAAACATTAAAATACACTTTAGCATTACATTAATAATGTGGCTAAGATCTATATTTTCCCCACCAATTTTAATAATGCTGAATAAAGAGCAACACTCCTTATTAAAGTACAATTTTTTTGAAAAAGAAAAAGCTAAATTCACCATTGTTTATGACCATTTCTCCCAACAGATACTGTAGTTTAAGTTAAGAACATTTTGCTCCTATTCATACATAACAATCTCAAATTATTTTTAATAATTAAATAATTAACTTAAAGACAGTAAAACATCTGGTATATTCCTTCTAATTGAACTAAACAAAGAGTAGCTGCTTAACATTATGTCCGCAAAGGCTACAATTTTTTCTGAAAACTTGAATTTGTTCATAAAAATACATTTATTAGGGATTCAAACAGGAATTAATTAATATAGGGATTTTTTTAATGAGGCATCTGGCTTTTTTTGATTACATAAGGGAGAGCACTTACTCTCTTTTGCCCTTCAGTCTCAAACTTGGGGCTATGCAGGCCTGTCACTAAGCTACACTTTTTTATTACATCAAGAAGGTTTTTTTTACAAGTTGGCAACAAATGAAAGGGAGTCTCAAATGGCCATTTCTAGTTTATTTGCTTTCATCAGTGAGACATACCCTCTGATGGACCCCCCCTTTCATTCTTTGCCAACTTGTAAAAAATTCTTCTTGCTGTAATTATTCTTATATAGAGAAATATTATAATGTTAAAAAGTTTTTCTTCAAAATAATTAATGGAAAAATAGTTGACAATGTACTAGAAAATCAATCTTAATAAGCAATATGATTTCTGGTTCTCATAGTTTTAAAAAGTTAAATATTTTAAAAGCATGATCTTGCATGAATGGGTCAAGTTTCAAAGGTATTACTTTTAGGTCTTAACACTAAAGAAAGTACTTACCAGACAAGCTAATCTATCAAGCAAGGAGCCTTTTGGCATATAATCATATACCAAGCACGGCTGATCAAAATCATTTGAGAACCCAAGCAATTCTACTAAGTTTTCATGTTGACACCTGTAGACAAAAATAGATAGTTTTATATTGTTGGGGCTGTTATATTTTTCAAAATGTACCACTTTGAAAACGGGAAGTGATCTAAGCCAAGTCTAGCTTTGACTAGAAATTGACTATATACAGTAGAAACTGATTCAACATCTTCAGTGACCAAGCTCCTATTTTCAATACAAAATGTGTTAATTCCTACAGATAAATCTTTCCTTTCCAAAATTCCAATAATCAATATTTTGACTACTGAACACCAAATTAGACATAATACCCTTGTTTTCAACTCTATCAGTACTCGCCAGTGTTAGGTGTTGAGATTGATAGGGGAGAAATAAAAGCTGAATAATCTTGCTTCTACTTTGGGCCTCACATTTCTGAGAGCAATTTATTTTAAAATCTGCATGACAGTTGTAAAGATAATGAATTTCACCTATCTTATCTAGCTTAATTCAATGAATCATTGATGTAACTAGATACAAAGTAATACAGTATTTTTTTAAAAAACCTAAGAATTGGAATCTCAAGGGTATTTGTAAATATAAAATCAAAGACAAATTTATTTCAACACATGACCTAAAAAATGCCAAAAAACTTCAATGATTTAAAAACAGCAAATTGCTTTGCAATTAACTAAGGTTCATACATTTAGGTCACGGTAATTATTTAACGAACGCTACCTAAATGGCAAGAGCATGTACATAAAAATAATTGGAAAATACGTTTTTGCAAATGAACATGCCAGCAAAATAGCTGACTTCTGAAGAAAGGAGCATAAATCAAGTTCCTTTCTACAGAAACTTCCTCTCAAGTTAGAATTGAAAACTGAAGTTCCCTTTGGCTACCTTATATTTAATTTTTAAAAAATCTAAAAACTCTAATAAAAGCTAAGGTCGTGCACAATGCTAGCCCCTTTCTCCAAAAGAGAGGGTCATTCTATGTGTATGCTTGTACTAATGATACTAAAGTACATGGAAACAAAAAGGACTTTTAGAATTGCGACTTAACTATGTTGATTGCTATATTAACATCTTTCCTAAGCTATTTATGTGTAGTAATATTATAATTTCTAATGCAGATAATTTCTTAAATTTCAAAATATGCAACTAAAATTACTAATATTTCTATATATATATATTTACTAAGATTCTAAGTTCTAAGACCAAATAAAAAAAATCCCTAGCAATTTATTCCAGATACATATTGCAACAATATTTTAACACTACTTACTTTGCCATAATCTTTATTTCTTGCTCAAATTGCTTTTTAAGGTCTTCAATACTTACATCAGCCAACTACAATAAAATCAAAATAAAATCAATGTATATGTGATTGATAGAAAAGATATATAGCTATTTTTGCAGAGCCCATTCCTGACTGGTTCACATAAGCTACGCTCGGTTTCACTACCTATGATGAACTGAATAAACTGCAATTATCTGAGTTCACATCCTGTATTGGCCACAAGCAATCGCCTATTAATTTTCTGGTTTAAACAAGAAAGTAAATTAAAGGAACAACTGTAGTTAATGAGTGAATTCTAACAGTGCTTTATGATTCAGAATATGTGAGTTTTGTTAATTTGTGGTTTATTTAAACATCCATTGTTATATCTCTGAATGGTATAACCAAACAAATCAATTACACTCTCAGAACTAATAAATACTTGAATTTCTGTCTGGGCTGGCCTTATTTTGTTAAGTTCAAAATGTCTGCAGAATAGTAAATTGAAGGATTTTGCCATAAGTAATATCTTTTATATGGAATTATTAAATTATCTTAGTGACCCCAAAATTTCTGGAGCTTAATTATTTAAACTAATTTGCTTGAAAGTTTTGCTCTGGTTCCAATTCTTCTATAAGACATTATAAATATAGTGTGAAAGGTAGTATACAATTATTATTACTGCATGATTTTATATGCTCCCTTGATTACATAATTCTTGGAGTTAAATAGGTAACACAATATAAATTAAACATTACTGTTAGCAAAATAATTGTCAACATACAGCTGTAAGTTTTTTCACTGCCACTGTTTGGCCATTGATGCATCCTTTGTAAACCACTCCAAAGCCTCCTTCACCAATCTTGTTGCCACCAGCCGACACAGTTCGATCATCAAAGTTATTTGTAATACTTTTTAGCTCATAATACAGGAAGCTTTTCAATCCTAGGCAGAAGTGGGAAGACAGAAAAAATGTTTGAGTAGAAATCACAAAGCCATTTTAAACATGGAAATATTATAATTCAAATTCTACATTATATACATATTGTAAATTCTATCATGTTGCCCCAGTGCTATGTCATATAATAATCTAAAAATAAACAGCATTATTAATAAGATCCAGAGGTTTACCAATAACTATTATAGTGACCTCATCACCAAAGGAAGCCCCTCATATAGTGCATTACAATAGTCCAACCAAACAGTGATCAATGAACAACGAAGTGGATCAAATTAAAGTTTCTAGATTCCCATGCTGGCTGGGGAATTCTGGGAGTTGAAATCCACCCTCCTTAAAGTTGTCAAGATTGGAAAACCCTGTTCTAGACTATTGTCTAGATCAGGGGTGTCAAACTCAAGGCCCATGGGCCAGATCCAACTCATGGCCTCCTTGGGTCTGGCCTGCGGGGCTGCCCTGGAAGCGAGTGCGGAGCTCCCCTGAGGCAGCAGAGCTCATGTGGGGGGTGGCACCTGTGAGGAGGAGGGAGACAGTGGCTGCGGCAGCAGTAACTGTCAATAAAACTGAATTTGACCCCCCTAGTCTAGACAGACAAATGCCTGAATGAGATTGGGCAAACACAATTAGTTTAATATACTGATATTGGTTTTCAAATCCCATATCTGTTGAACTTCAAAGTTTAGCTACCATAGTCTAGACCAGGAGTCTACAACCTCTGATCCGTGTACTGGCACCAATCCACAGTATGCTAGCAACCGGGTCATGCAAACAAGCCAAGCACCATTTGCTGGATGCAGGCAGTATGTAAAACCACGCCCCTTCCGGTCTGCGGAAAAACCTTTCTCCATGGAACCGGTTCCTGGAGCCCAAAAGGTTGGAGGGGCCACTGGTCTAGACAACAGACTTCTTGATGTTTTGCAAGCAACCACGGCTGGCCTTGTAGGGCAAAGTATGATAGCTTTCCGGCTTAAGGATCTGGTGGTTTATTAGCTTATTAATATAGACTTTTGTAAACATTTCAATTAACTTTAGCCAGAGCCATTACTTCATTTGTGTCTTTGACTGCTAAAAGTAACATTTCATAATTTCTGTCAGAAGTGTATGTTTCCACCACAAACACTATAGGCTGATCACAAATGTTACCTATATGGTCTAAGAGGTTGTGTATTTGACACTTGCAAGCAAACCTGTTACTGGATTAAAAAAGGAGTACCTGATACTCCGAGCTTAATCGTGGTTAGAGGTGACTAACTGGACATAAGCAGTTTATCACAGCATAGTAAAAAAACACTCAGAGATAGTCAACTTATATAACGATATAGAATTAAATAATTAATGGAGTATTGTTGTATGGTTTTGATTTGTGCATGTAATTTTGCAACCAATTAGCAATTCTGTTACTTTTGTTTCCTGATAGTAAATTGCATAAAAATATCTTTGACTGACTTCTGGGGCACTCCTTGAATGCAAAACCCCAGAGGCATCCTCTTCTTCTGTACCTAAATAAAAGAGAGGTTGGTTTTGGGGTTTTTTGCCTTTCCTCATTTCCTGTGTGGACATTAGCTTCTTCACATACCTAGCCAGCCTTCTGACCAACAGAATCTTCAGAGGCAAGGTAGCTTGCTATGCAGACCACAAGCAACTGAGCAAATCTGTGTTTATAAGCCAGGTGTCCTGACTGTTGATTGACAGTATTACAGCATCAAGGCATAATATCCAGAATCTTCCTAGAAAGAAACGGCCTTGTTTCAGATTGTCAATAGCTCTAAGGTTGTATATATCTAACAGCTTGTCATGACCTGAATCCAACCCCCTATACTACGTTAATGGAGGGTGGAGTAAAAGATGAGATAAAGTTTGGAAAGGATAATTGTCTACCTGTATCATTAAGATGACTGCTGTTATTCTCTGAACTCAGTTCGCAATTAGTTGATATTAGGTGGGCTTCATTTGGATCCAGGTTTGGAAATTCAGATGGTATTTTCTTGACTTCTACAAGAGGTTCTTTTTTATGTAAGAGTACAGTTTCCGGCACGGCTAGAGACAAGGTTGTGTCTTTTATCATGCTTACAGAATCTGTCATTCAAAAAATCATATAGATATCAAGTAGGAAATGCATTCATTCTATAGATCATTTTAAAAAAAGTTGTAAGGAATAAATTATGTTTGAATAATCACTTAGTCTCTTAAGCATCTGGTGAAGATAACACAAAGCTATAATGAAATTAGTATGAAAGCTTGGGCTGAAGGTTAAATTATGAAGAATGGACTTCACCACAGTTTACAATCACAATTTTTAATAACATGTGTCTCATAAAACCTGAAAGATTCCATAATTGTTCACTTGAAAATTTTGCCATCATTTCTAGCCCACTGAATAAAAGGAATTTTTGATATGTAAAACAGAAAAAAAGTAGCTTTTTCACATGCCTAAAAAGCTATTTTCTTCTAGCTTAGCATAGTCAATGTAAACTTTTTCAAATCCAAAGGGAAAAAAATTAAGTCCTGTAAATACTATCTGCTGCATTTAAAAATCAGCTATTAATTCAGCAGCGGTAAACATAATAAACAAAATATCTTTTTTTTAAAGTATAATTTTAAATTGTATCCTCTAAAATTATTTAAATCAAAAATAATCAATGAAGATTTC
>JANHFO010007642.1:293707-310348 GCA_032468095.1 Pareas carinatus
GTTTTATTAACCCATTACATATTGTTATTATTTATAAATTATTAAATTAAAATTTCTTTAATAAATAATTTGTTCAATACAGTAGTGGCTTGCAAGTCTGCGTTGATTATTCCCATGACTTGATTGGTACTTCCATGGCTCAATTAACACTTATTAAAAAGCAAAGCTAATGTTGAGAAAATCATTGATGAAATACAAGTATTTATGATGTTCATTTCTATTTTGACTTAATTGCTATGGTCTGTTGTAGAATGTAAACTTTATCCTGGAATGAACTGTTAAGGAAAAGGACATAGGTAAAAGATTACCTGGTTCTAGAAAGAAAGAAAACATGATAAAAAAACTCAGAATAATCCTCCCTTGATTTTGTTTGATACAAGATATAGTATAGCAAAAGTGTCAAGATACTGTGATTATACCTTAAAACAATAAAGAACATTTCTGAAACCCCTGTTTCTTCTGTTTCCATGACTTGCCTTCCTCAAAAACTAGAGGTGTCCTAGATGAATAGATAAATAATATTCTTGTTCTTAGAAACAAATGGTTGTATACATATTTTCCTCTTCAGAATGTTAGAGCTGTTTTCATTAATGAGAATAGCTAGCTTTTGGAAGCTTTTAGTTAAAGGAAAGGAAAGGAATAAGGCAGTGGCTTTCTTTTTTGTTTTTTCTGACCTCCTCTTGCTACTTCTCATACTTATCCAGTATATTGGATATATCCCTTGTAAAATATAGGAAACTAGCTTTTTGCACCCATGCTCCGCTACGGGTCCTCCCAACGGTCAGCTGTTTAACGGGTGTTCGCCCCCTCTTTCCCAATCCTGCCTCCTTTGTTCCAGCTCTATCTGTCTTGTCTGCCTGCCTCTCTCGGATCCCTGCCCCCTCCTCCCCAATCCTGCCTCCTTTGTTCCAGCTCTGTCTGTCCTGTCTGTCTGCCTCTCTCCATTCCCTGCCTGCTCTTCCCCAATCCTTCCTTCCTCCTTCCTTCCAGCTCTGTCTTCTCTGTCTGCCTCTCTCCCTTCCCTGCCGTTCTCCTCCAGTCTGTTTTGGCACTAATGTTTTCCCTTCCGGATTTTAGCACGCCTCAATGGTCAGCTGTTTGCAGTGTTTGCCCCCTCCTCCCCAATCCTTCCTCCTTCGTTCAAGCCCTCTCGGTCTGTCTCTTCTCTCTCTGCCTCTCTCCATTCCCTATAGTTCTCCTATTCCTCTTTCCTTTGCCCCTCTTCCCCATTGCTACAGCTCCCTGGCAATCAGCGTGTGCGCAGTGGCAGAGCAACTCCGATCCGCTTGAGTCTTGGCACATGCGCAGTAGCTTCCTTGATAATAAATGGTAAATAACTCCTTTAAAAATATTTTTTCAGAAATTTTTGTTGTAGTTTGCTCCCAGATGGAAACAAAAGGTATGTAGGAAGTGTCATTAGTGTAGCTTTTATGGGTTTTGAGATATAGTGATGAGTCAGACGTGAGTGGGAAATGAATGATGAATGAATCATTTTTGAGGTTTATTACTATAGATGTACAAGTGTATCAGGGAAGGGAGAATCTGAGGACATATAGCTAAATGAGCAACAGAGGCCTAGTGACTGTAATCCAATATTTTCCTCTTAAAAGTGATTGTCTATATTCTAGGTGTAAATAGATAATTTTCTATTTATTTCACTTTCAAATATACTCTTCCATAGAATTAATGTTCAGTTGTATTTCAGGTTATAACATTATAGTGAAAATACCCAAGGGAGCAACAAACCTGGACATACGTCAACATAGCTACTCCGGGAAGCCCGAGGATGACAACTACCTTGGTAAACATTTCTTATGTATTCTGAAATAATTTATTTTTAAAAGTTAAACCATTTCCCTGTTTTTTTAAAATATATTAAAAGTGTATTTGAGCATCTCCCTGGTGTGGTAACTGTTCTGTATTTCTCAATAGACTGGAATGAAATTCTTATTATGGTCACAGGACAGAATTGCAAAGAGAAACACATTAAAAATAAAAATCAAAGCAAAGCAAAAAATACAATTATAGTGGATTCATTGATATACAATCAAAGTCTGCTTAATTTTATAGGCAGTATAGCATAATTTAGCTGTATAAGGACACTGAATCATACTGATCTAATAACACCTGAACATAATAAAGATCAGAATTTTCATACCAGATATATAGATTACTATAAAGATAAAATTGAATAAAATATTATTGTTTACTTCTGGAAAAGAGTGAGCAGGAAAATTAATTCTAGGCGAAGACAGCATTGTTCGTAAAGACAGAGATTCAAATATCAACTTCAACCAGATTTTTTTCCATACGGCAAACATTTCCTTAAGACTTTCATGTATTAAGGGAGTTCCCAAGAATAATTGAAACATTTGTACAAACAGAAACCTGCAAAATAGAACTTGTGGTAAGTCATCTCCCCAAAACCAAATATCTTCCTTGTTTTCTAGCAATAATGGGAAATCTTAATCATGCAATTTATGTATTATTATTATTATTATTTAAATTTCTATACCGCCCCTCTCCCGAAGGACTCGGGGTGGTGTACAGCCAGAAATAAAAGCACAGATATACAAATATACACAGATATACAGATATACAATCATACAATATGAAGGAACATCTTCCTCTTTAGTGTTTTTCTCCCTCTTTATACAGTGTTGTTTTATGAGATGCTTTGTCGTTTTGCATGTACATAAATAATAGATGAATTGAAGCACACTAGTTATATCTCTTTTTTTAAAAAAAGCTTCGCATGAACATTTTTAATGATGAGCATATATGTGTGAAGTAAACAGGCACTAATGAATGGTGTCTTTTTTGACATTGTTTAGCATTATCCACTGTGCAAGGAAATTTCTTTCTGAATGGGAATTTTGTTGTAAGCCTGTCTAAAAAAGAAATTAGTATGTATGGAGCTATTTTTGAATACAGTGGTTCAAACAACACAGTGGAGAGAATAAACAGTTCTGGTCGACTAGAAGACAACATTCTTTTGCAGGTGATTTTTTTAATATTAATATTTATATATATGTATTAGCATTTACATTTATGATACATATGATGTGAGGAAAATTTGACAGTTTTTTTTTCAAAATCTGTTTAGGTATTAAGTGTAGGGAATTTGTACAACCCTGATATTCATTATTCATTCAGTGTTCCTGTAGAAGAGGAAAATGATCTTTTTACTTGGGATCATTATGGACTTTGGAAAGACTGCACCAAAATGTGTCAAGGTATCATTTTTTTTCTTTTATGATGGTTAAAAATTGCCATGATAACTTTCTATTTTAGCTTCTTCAGATTTACTAGGAGAGTAAATCCAATCGTATAAAATACTTATACAGTATAGCTTGTATTATATATTAAAATTGACATTTCATTACTTTAATACAATGGTTTTGTATTAACAATAAATATGACAGCTACTACTCAGCTTAAAATAAAACAGCAGCTTACAACTTTTGATGTAAACATTAGTGAAAATGAAACTTCCAGCCAAGAAGCCTACAAGACCAATTGATTTATAAAATAGTGGAAGAAAAAGTGTTCATAATTCTATTTACTAAACTCAATATATCAACAGATTGTTGTTTAGTAGCTTAGCAACAGAAATAATTTTTAAAACCAATGGATATTCCAATTAACAACTGAAAGTTTATTTTAAGATATGTATTTTGGATCCTTTTAAAAGTTCCCAGAAGAACAGATCGTCATGAAGGACTTAAGAGCTTCTGATTTTTTTTAGTACTGTCATATATATTGTTATTAAAAACCTGACATCTAGCTCTAGGCCTCTAGTTGCAGTAGGCTAAATTTAACATTCTCCCCAAATTCTCTCTTGTCAAAAATATGCAAAAAAAGTAGAAATCCAAATTTCAGGTTGATTTATGATCAGGGATGGGGAACTGCAAGAAGGGTACTAATGTTCATCATGTGGAACCCAAAACAATTTGTTAAACCCTTATGTGTATGATTTGCGGTTAACAAGGTCCTAGTATGTCTTTGAATTAATCTAGTCTGTAGGAGTAATTGAATTCGATGATCAAGTCTCTATGCTAATGTGTGACATTTTCATTTACTATAAGATAACGCTAGCCTTTGGAATGAGCTCAAAACAAAAAGGACAGGGACATAAGGAAAAAAGAGAAAAAATAAAGTATTCTTTGTAAGTTCTGATGACATTTAAATAAAAGGCAATATAATATATTCTACTAGGTTATTCTAATTTGAAGTTTTACCTTTTCGATTTAAGGTATTCGCCAAAGGAAAATTTCCTGCATAAGAAAGAGTGATCACTTGGTAGTATCTGATCAAAGATGTCAGCATATAACACTTCCTGTAGCTGTAACAGAACTGTGTAATACTGAATGTGAATTAAGGTAGATAATAAAAATGTTGATTTATAAACAGGCTATAATAGCCTTTTTGGTTTTAGGAAATTGTATGCATTTCATTATAATGTTGCATGTTTAAATTTACTTCTGTAACTTGGAATTAACTTTGTTAAATCTATTTATAAATATATGTAGCTTCATTAAATCTGTTTCTGTAGTTGAACTTTTCACTTGATTTGCTTAAATGATTTTAAAATATCTAAAATTGGTGTTTCTTCAGTTGCAAAGCAGCAAGAATGTGTACATTTTGTTTTAATTCTTCTTAAAAGTTATTTAGAATTAAGTTGCCTTTAAACACTAAAATATATTTAGTTTTATATAATAGTTTATACTTGTAGGTGGCATAATTTTGGCAAAAGTGAATGCTCAACTCGGTGTGGCCCAGGGTTTCGGTCTTTAGACATCCACTGTATGAAGTACTCTGTTTCTAAGGAATTGAGTGTTCCAGTGGATGATAGATACTGTGCTGATCAGCAGAAACCACCAGTCCGAGAAACCTGCTATGGAGACTGTCTTCAAACAAGCTGGCATTATACTGAATGGTCAGAGGTACTCATTTCTAACCTTCTATTTTTAGAATGAAGTTTTGCTGACAAGTTTTAAGACTGTTAAAAAGCTTTGGATGTTAAATATACACAGTTATGTGCACAAGTATAGGTATACCTGGACAAATTACATTTTAACTAAACAGGTTTTTTTCTATAGCTTTATGTGAAGTATTTACGGTTTCCAAAGAAGAAAGCATCAGTTGTGGAAATTCGGATATTGTTTTATTTTTGCTGTACATTAAATGCCAATAGCACTTAGATTTATATACTGCCCCATAGTGTTTTATAGCAGTCTCTGGGTAGTTTACAATGTCAGCATATTGCCCCTTATAATCTGAGTCCTCATTTAAAAGCCCTCAGACGGATGGCTCAACCTTGAACCACCAGCATCAAGCCCTAGACTGTGGGTAAAGTTAGCCTGCAATACTGCATTCTAACAACTGTGCCACCAGGGTTCCAATTTCATATTGTGGAATACAATTTCATGTGTGTGTGTGTGTACATAGATATGCAGTATATGAATTTGTATGTGTGTATATAGCATAGACGATATAAAATAATATAGTTGTCAACCAGCTCAAAAACGGAAAGCAAGCAAAGCAATCAGCAATCATAAAAATAGCAATAAAATTCAATGAGTATAAAACTGATATGATCCAGGTGTGCTGTATTTTACAAACATAGCTACATTAAGAGAAATAAGATCACATTTATCAGATAATAGCAATGGCATATAACATTGATCTGGATAGCCTGCAAATTAGATGTGTGTTGTCAACTACAACTGAGTAATTTTTAATAGTAATATGAAAGCGTATAAGTTAATGTTTCAGAGACTCTACCAATCTTTGCTAAAATGAACTTTACCTTCCATAAAAGTTTTTGAAAGGGTTAAATATGGTCAGAGTTAAGCTCTTCTGAACATAGGAACCTGATCTTTGGCTTAGATATTTAGGCAGTTTGAAAAAAGGAAAAGAACATATCTCTGAGTATGACAGCCAGATCTAATTTAGCTTCCAAATTCTTGTTGTTCTGTTTAAAAGCTGCATATTCATATCCTACATCAGGAACATTATATTATATATTATAGTAATAAATAATTATAGTGATACATTATATATTCTCTTTCCCCAAAAAATCAGTGTTCTAGATCTTGTGGAAACGGTATAAAAACAAGAGAAGCTTTTTGTATGAACAATTTTGGCCGTCGCCTTACAGATCGAGAATGCCATGGACTTCCCAAAATTACTACTGAGAATTGCAATGAGTTCTTGTGTCCCAGCTGGATGGCTAGTGATTGGAGTCAGGTACTGTATGCAGCTTCATTTCACAGAGGGTTTTTTTCCACAAAAGGAGACATATGGAGCTTTCAGGGGCTGGAATACTGCCAGACCATTTTAATGATAAATAATGGAGGAATTTTACACTACTATTTTTTTTCAGTAAAACATGAAGCACCTTAAATGATCTTAAGAGCCTCCAGTTGTAGGAACAAAATTGTGGGACAAGTTTAATTATCTTGATGCATTTTTCCTTTTTCACAAATAAGAAGTATTCAATAGGCACAACAACTTTCCTTCATCAATAAACGCCCAAATTTCATAAAGCATAATGTTAACAAAAACAAACAAACCAAATAAATCTCAACTCCATCCTTGCTTTGGGGGCTAAAATATCACTTGAAAAAAGAGTATCTCCATGGTTTGCTTGCTCTTGCACTAAGATAGAGTCCACACTCTTCATTTCCTTCCACAGTTCTTTGTAAGTGCATTTTATATAGTGTTATACAATTAAAGAGAGGGGAAATTTCCTCAGGTTGAATAATATAAAAACATGTCACTTTAAATCTAAAAAACCCCTGTAAACTGGATGAGACGAAATTTGTAAAACAGAATTCTTCACAATGAAAGTCAGCATTTTCTTCTCAAGTTGTTGGAACCACATTTGGGAACTTCTACCTAAAATTATTTCTAGAAATGTTGAAGCCAGATTTCCACTCTTTAATAAGTGATACAACATTACTTCTTTGAAAATATCCTTATATTTTTGTACAAAGTATAAATATAAGATTTATATTTAATGGGCTGATGATACAAGAAAAGTTACTACTTCATAATTCCATTATGAAGCTTTTTCCCCCATTATTTGAAGAGATAATTTGATATCATCTGTAATTTTGTTGGAAAAGGTGTTGCCATACATGCTGTTTGGATCATGCAACAAAATGATGCTGAATTCTGTTTGCCATCTGTCTTGTCATAATCATACAGTGCCCTGTGACTTGTGGGAAAACAATAAAACATCGACAGGTATGGTGCCAATTGAATGATGATCATCTGGAAGATGTTTTCTGCAATCCCAACTCTATACCAGAGTCAGTGAGACCATGCGAACTTAATGAATGTGCAACTTGGCAAGTGGGACCATGGAGTTCAGTAAGTATAAGAGTTTTTTACATAATCATCCTTATCAGCATTTGTGGTCATTAAACTAATATTTGTCAGGATGGGGAACAATTACAGTGAAGCACTTCTACAGAAAAAGCTTTATAGCAAGAAAACTAGAAATCATTTTAATTAAGATTGATTAAGAAGGAACCAATGTTAAAACATAATTGAAGAGGACACCATGCTGTTTTTTCATATGTTTTAAGTTATATACTATAATTGTAATAGACATCCTGTGGTGGTTTTATATCAATTTTATAATTTGCAATGATTCTTCTTTGAGCAAAATTAAAAAATAAAACTAATTAATTAGAATAAATAGATGGAACTTATGAAATAGAAATCTATAAAATCTATACAATTATAAACTATGTGTGCAAACTGTAGCAGTCTTCTGACATTATTTCAAACTGCAAAACATTATCTGTTATAATAAAAAGTCTTAGCGGCATGAATTAGTATGTGCACATGAAACCTAATGATGTCTGAGTTGGAACAGTTCTTAGCTTGATTAGAGCAAAATGAATGAGAATGGTCAGTAAAAATATATATCGGTAGACTCCAGAGGTGAATAACTTTGAAAATAAAAACTAAAACCTTTAAGTTAATTCAAAGTCTAATAGCTTTTTCATTATTGGCTTGTGGTGTAAGCATTATTATGACAGTTGTATTCCTTTGAATTTGTTTGTATTTAGTGCTCTGTTACATGTGGACATGGATATCAGATGCGTGCAGTTAAATGTCTTACTGAAGTTTTTGGAGCTATTTTGGATGATGAGAATGAATGCAGCTCTGCTACTCGTCCATCAGACAGACAAGTAACAGAAATAAGAATGTCTTAATTTTATTCTGCTTGAAGTGAACTTACTTCTGTATATGCAACTACTGAAGATTACCAAAATCATTTTCCCCCCTAAAGGAATGTGAGATGTTTTGTCCAGAGATGAACAAAGTGTGGTCTACATCTCTTCCTGTGATCCAGACTGACAAAGAGACTCAGTGGAGATTTGGATCATGGGCTCCAGTAAGTAATACCAATAGCTATACTGTCCCATAGCACTTTACAGCCCTCTCTGGGTAGTTTAAAATGTTGAAGCATTATTTGCATATTACCCCTAGCAACCTGTTAGAATTTTATCGACATTGGAAGAATAGACAGCTGAGTCAACTTTGAACCCTATCTGGTTCGAACTCGAGGCTATGGGCAGAGTTTGCCTGCAATACTGCACTTTAACCATTGAATCACCAGGATTCTTAAGTATTTTTGAGAAAGGAAGTTAATAGGGCAATGCAAAATGCTTCCTTCACAGAATATTTGAGCCTTGAATATTATGACCATTCTGGAAATCTTCAAAGCCCCAAACAGGCAGCTTAAATGTCAAAATATTAAACTGAACATTTTCAGGGTGTTAAGAACATCCCATTCAGTGTTAGAATGTGCTGTGTTGGTATATTTTGAATACAACTAGACTATTGTACAGTTGAATACCACTAAATGGAGTCTATTTGACTATTTCATTACCAAATGAACATATTACCTTTAGTTTGTTTAAATTATAGCATTGATAATAAATACTATTTATATAGTGACATTCCTAGCTTTATAAATGTTTTGATAGTATTTGGACAAGAAAATTAGGGGAAATTGAACTGTATGCCAGCTATGCTACGTTTGTCACACTGTATAGAGGATTCATGAATATAAAGATAAACTTGGTCATAATGTTATGAATTTGGTTTTGCTTCATTTTGCAGTGTTCTGCTTCTTGTGGAAGAGGAAATCGTGCTCGCTACGTAAGCTGCCGAGATAGTCAAGGCAAAATAGCAGAAGAATCATTTTGTTTTCATTTGCTCAAGCCAGAAGAACTTTCAAGCTGCTTTAGTCCATGCGGTGTTTGGCAAGCTGGAAGTTGGTCACCTGTAAATATAAATGCTTTTTCAATTATGTTTTTATTTTCCCATATATTTCATATGCTCTTAGATTTTAAAAATAGCAATGCTTAATTCTTGAAATGGTATGCATTACTTGCCATAGATAATTGTTTGGTTTTGTTCTAATTGGTTATCTGTTTTCATGTTTTCTTAAGTCACATAAATGTTGGGTTAATTTTTGATCAGTGCACAGTTACATGTGGTAATGGAATAGTAGCAAGACAAGTTGTCTGTGTCAACCACGATCAAGAAATTGATGAGAATTACTGTGATCCTGAAGGCCATCCTGCAAAAGAACAAGAATGTAGCATGCCAGCCTGTCCACCAGTTTATCAGTATAATCTGGATTTGCATGAAGGTCCAAGGCACCATGATTATTCTCCAACACAAAAGGTTCACCACCCACAGGACCATGAAAACCCAAAGAATCACCCTTTCCTTTCAGGAAACCATTGGAGAACAGGACCGTGGGGGGCTGTAAGTGAGCTACCATTTGTTTTATTTAAGTGAAGCATTTGGTAAATGTTAGAATGTTCTTGTAGAATAATACAAAATATAAGATATGCAGTATAATGTAGTAGACCACACTTAAAGCTTCTAATTTCAATCTTAGATGCATCGTATTATAATCATCATGGTCATACTGTTCATCCTTGCTTTTGTTGTAATTTATCTTTTTTGTACCTCTTTTATTAATTTCTGTTAAAATAGGTGGGAAAAATATGAAATAACTGTCAGTGATTCGTGTATTTGTGGCACCTTTACAAAGCACACTTTTCTACCTTTGTCATTTTTAATTTTTTCACTGCATTTTTTCCTGTTCTTCTGGAGTTTAAACACATGACCATAAGATTAAAGTAAGAATGGATACACATGCAATCACTAAAATGCTGTCCTGCTTCTCTCAAGTAAAAATTAAAATGTCAACGGTGGAAGAAAACAAATGAAGGCAAGAAAGGCAATATATATATAAGAATGCAAGAACACTCCTCCTCCAGATTAAGATTAAGCAATAAGATTAAGCTATCTAATCCAGCATTTTGTGTCACTTAGTGAATAACTGAATGCATTTGTAAGTTCAAAAGACTGGTTCAAAATAGCCAACAAATAATAGGTATTATATATTGTTCAAGGGACAGAAAATGGCTATCAAAATTAGTAGCCACCAATAGCCTGACCCTCCAGGAATCTGCTTAGTTCTCTTTCAAAAGCATCCAAATTGGCTATCATTTCCACAACTGCTGCCAAACAATTTCTCGTTTTAATTATGTGCTAATTATGTGTCAAGTCTTTCCTCTTGACATTTCTCTGCATTTGGTTTCAATATTTGACCTTGACCTCTAATATTTGACCTCTAATGTGTGAGAGACAAATTATTATTGAGGCTGGGTTTTGCATCTTTTCTATTTCTGCAACATTATTTTTAAGATGCTATAAGAAAACCAATACTCCATTTGAACTTTTACACATCTTGAAACATATTTTTGGAATTGAATACAGAGCAACGCATAGTTCTAATTAATATATTGAACCAACTTGGTATAGTGGTTAAGATGTCAGGCTAGAAACTGGAGAGATTCTTGAGTCCTACCTTAGATATTAAGTCAGCTGGGTAGCTTTGAGCCAGTCACTTTCTCTCAGCCCTAGGAAGTCCACAGTGGCAAACCACCTCTGAAGAAAACTGCAGGGACTTGTCCAGCAGTCTCTGAGAATTGTATACAATAGAATGGAAGAAGAAAATATGTATATTGGCAGCAATTGGCGATTCCTCTCTTAATTATTCCAAGCATAGAAACTTCCTTTTTGCAGGAGCTTTATGTTGACATTTTCTTTAAACTATTTATCATTACTTGAGAGTCTCTGGTCAGTAATTACCAGTTAATGTTCTAGAAAGCTTGTTCTTTTTTTAGCAAGACTTTTTTCTCTGTTTGTGCTTTTATAAAAAAATGATATTTAAGTATTTTCCCCAGGGAAGATGTTACGATTACTGCCCTATAGCTTCCTTTATCAGTCCTATACCTGATTTTTAAACAGATTTTGGAGATCTTTAAATATATTATGCTATGCTATATTCACAATTGGTGTGGAATATATATGCTTGTTGGCTTTCCAGTGCTCAAGTTCTTGTGGTGGTGGATTTCACCGTCGTGTTGTGGTATGCCAAGATGAGGATG
This sequence comes from Pareas carinatus, assembly GCA_032468095.1. Taxonomy (NCBI): domain Eukaryota; kingdom Metazoa; phylum Chordata; class Lepidosauria; order Squamata; family Pareidae; genus Pareas; species Pareas carinatus. Next base: position 305,206 of record JANHFO010007642.1, read on the forward strand.
GAAGAAGTGCTACCTATTGTGATGAGACACTTAAACCACCAGACTTGACCCATTGTGACTCTGGTCCTTGCCCAGTTTGGAATTATGAGAATTGGGGAGAAGTAAGATAACTTGACTATGTTTTTTAATGTATTCAGTAATTCGTGTATTCATGAATAGGAAAATGAAGAGAATACCATATATTTAAATTAATGTTTTCTGCCTGTCAATCTCATAAGAGTTTTAAGACAGAAATCCCAGCAAAATAAATTTGTATCTAAATTAAATTCTGAGGCATACATTTGACAGCAATCCTATAACCTTTGTCTAAAGTTAAGCTCTTGTGAAATCAGTGCAAAGTATTTTCAATAGCCATCTATAGGATCAGTAGGATCTGAATTGACCAATGGTGATGCAACATACCAATCAATCAAATCTTTACTACCATTATAGACAAGAATATTAAACAACATGCTTATTTTACTGATTATTTATACTTCAACAGCTCCCCATGACTCATTCTTTTGTCAGGCTTTCTGTCGTTGGTTATCATCTGATATCCTTGCAAGTGGTTTGATGTAATACACTTCAAATTTACATTTCACTTTTGGAAGGCTCTGGTTATGATTGGGTTTTTGTACATAAGTCAAACTCAATTAATTTTCCAAAGTTTAGCAATTTAAATTTTGCCACTTCCGTATAACACATACTAAAGATCATTGTTAATGAGAAAGAAATATCTGTATGAAGCACAAATTCTATTCAAGTCACGCAGTTTAGATGGTCACCTTAATAAAGAAATAATAATGAAAAGGCCATTTTTTGTTTTTCTTACAGTGTACTCAACCATGTGGCAGTGGGTTAAGAACACGATTAGTGGTTTGCCAGCTTCCAAATGGGCAAGTTTTGAATGATCACAATTGTGAAATATTAGAAAAGCCACCTAACACAGCACAATGTAATACACATTTGTGTCCTGGTGAAGTTTCATGGCATCGTGGACCTTGGAAATCGGTATGATAGTAATCAGAATCACATTTATTTTTTCCTTTCCCCTCTGAATTCTTTCTCATCATTCATTTACATTTAAATAAAAAGGTGCCTTAAGTAATTTTGTATTATAATCCAATACATGATCTTATACTCTGTTCTGTTAAATACTCATCATACCATGGGAAATGGATAATCAGGGGCAACTGTTCTATGTCCCCTAATTGGAATTAATACAGGCTGTTAAAAACATTCATAGTTGTGATCAAACATTAATGAAGGTTTTTTTAAAAAACAAACCCTGACTTTTAAAATGTAGAATCATGGATTTAGTTAGGTCAACATGTTTAATGATATTAATATCATTATATTAATATTTTACATAGAAATAAATACTGTAGACGTATTAGATACAGCTTGATTCCCTAAATCAACAAGATAAAAGTATGCCATTTATAGCATATGATAACATTTGAATACTAGGAAAGCAAAAATTCTTTAGAAATATTCTTTTATTGTAAAAATATGCACGTGATTATGACACCTCCTTGGTTTATCAATGACCTTGGTGAACGTGACCCTAGAATTGCATGCTTTCCTTTCCTGCTTGTGCTGGAACAAAATATTTAAAAATTCTTTTCCTGGTAAATGTAAAGCAGAGAGATCCAAGTTCAGATTAAACTAGAAATTTTAAATGAATGCTATTGCTTATAAAGTATTTAAGTCCAGAGCATGTATGGACATATGTTTATTACTATATTTAAATATTACCAAATATTTTGGGATAGTACCCACCTGTAAAATTTGGATTACAAATTTTAAGCAATTTTCTTCTTGCTCTACTTTCATTTATCGACATACAGGTCACATCAACCTTTTGTGTGTTTAGATTTCAGCCTCTTTGAATAAGCAGTTACTGCCACCTACTGTTGGCTTCCTTGAGTAAAAGGATCGAATCAGGATTGTACAAATTTGTGTGTTTGTGTGTGTATGTAATATTTATTCAATCTGTGTTAACATAAAGATAGACCTTTGTGTCGTGGAAGATTTTTTATATCTTGCTTCAAATATTTATATTTTTTATACTTTTCATACAAAAAGGGAATTCAGGATCCTGACTTGCAATATCAACTACAGTTTTATACCTCTTCTTGTGTTTGCTGCATTTCTGGTTACCTCATTAAGAATTTTATTCACTGGTTTGGTTTTTCACTAAGCTTCTCTTATGTACTAAAAATATTTATTGCTATGGAGCACATGATTCAGAATTGAGACATTTGACATAGAATCCAGCAAAATAATATTGGAAAAGAATAAAAGAGATATTTCTCAAACTCCCTAATGCATTTGTTTATTGTATCACTTTTAAAATGCCAAGTCTATGTTGATGTTACATTACATTGTCATGAACAAAATAAATAATAACTAATATTTACATAATAGCATAATTTAATTCTTTGTATGTGATTTGGTATCTGTGAAATATTGCTTTTTTGTTTTTGTGGCTGCATTATTGTGACTATGTTTATAATTAAATATGCTTTCATTAATGCGCTCCTTGTTTAGGATCCCTGCTTAATAAGAATTAACTTTTGATGTTGAAGTGTTTTTTTAACCTTTTAACATGTTTCCAGTGTCTTTATTTTTAAAGACAATAATTGTTACACTATATCTAAAGAATTAAAGATTTAAATACTGGTGTTGTCATGTAATTCGTGGGTGGGCTTAATGTTTCATTTCCAAGCTATATTCTGAATCATGGAGATAGTGCCATGCGTATTGTATGTTATTTATTGACTTATTTTTGGTAGCATAATTAATATTTTGGGCAACACTGGAACATTTACTATGTTGTCTTCCGCATACTTATATAGAAATAAATATCATTGAAATCAGTGCAATGCTGAGTATATGTGCAGAGGACGTTAGCATTGTTAAACTACTTGTATATCACTTGAATCCTTAAGAGCACCTGCTGATTATTGGCTCAGTTTTATGCCCCTCATAAACATACATTTAACAGTTAAGAACAAAGAAAATCTACAAATGACCTTGAGTTTTCCTATTTGGCAGCATTGATTATCTTGCCAAATATTATGCGTAGCTCTTGAGCACCAAACGTTTTGCATCCTAGCATGATGATATATATTAGATAATAACATTTTAGACATTACTAATCAGCAAAAATATGTAAGCCACGAAACAGAGCAATGAAATCAACATTCTAACATATATTCAGTAATGATGAGATACATATCAGTAGTAAACTTAGGTAAATAATGCATTCAATATTGTGATATTTAATTCTTGATTCTACTATTTAATAAATTACACCTCTAATGGTATAGTGCTTTGCACTGATGAAGCAAGGTGTTTTAAAAATGAATTTTTCAGGAAGCGGTAATCACAATAGTTTTGCCTTTTTTGTTTGTGTAAATTCAAGTATTTTATTTGTGAAGTCAACATCCTTCCTAAAACAGTTGACACTGCAAGTCTCCCTAATAACGGTGAAGGATTCAGTCAATCAGAAACTTACAAAAGGCCAGATTGACTCTGTAGATTAAAAATACACAACCGTTCTGTGTCAAGCATCAGAAATGCTAACATAGACATGCATAATAACTTTAAAGATTGATATTGAATGATTTTGTCACTGTAAGTCATTGTTTTCAGCAGTCCCGACACACCAGAATTTTCTTCCCCATTGTGTTAGGTGAAAACCAGGCATTATATAGAAAGAATTGCAAATCAGAACTGAGTTAAAAACATCCTAATTGTTTTTTCTGCCAATACAAACAAGTATTTTGTAAATCAGCAAAAAAAAAAACCAGCTTCAGCAAAAGTGATGAAAAGTTATATGAAAGGACAGAGTTTGCATTATAATGGATGGGAAACGATGACCTTTTTATGACTTGAGGCTCAGGCATTCTGGGAATTGAAGTCCACAAGTCATAAAGGGGCCATTGTTCCCCAGCCCTGCATTATAACATTACAATTTGAAGTCAACTACTTTATACGCTGTTTGTATACCCATATGCAGATGCACCTAAATATCCTAAAAAGCATACAAGTAGTGAAATAAATAGATAATATTAAAGAACAAGTTGACTAGAGCATTATTTATGCAAAATGCAGTAGATATAGAAAATCTACATATCCCTGCTACCAATAAAAGAGAATATTTGTAACTCAGATTAAAATGAGGGGTGTTTGGATGTTTTTTCCCCAGATTTTTCATTAACCAAATGAGATAACATCATCAGTGCTCACACCATAGTACTGATTATGTTGCCTAGTTTTGATAGTTTTGAGGCCTGAAGCTTTTGTGCCAAAACTGACATACTTGGAACTGTTCCTAATTCCATTCACCTTGAATAAAGTCCCAGTTTCAGCTGTCAAAAAATAGTCTGAAAACATAAAACTGCTACATCATGCTTCCCTGTGGGTATGCACAGTGTTGTTTTTGCACCAAACCTATGGTTATCCATTTGGGATATCTTAAGTTACAATGTCTGATTTTTCTTAAGTTCTGCTGTTTTTCTTCCTAGTGTCAAAGAGGGTTTTTTGGAAAGGATAAGCAAAAAATGCCTGGAGTGTAGGCCAAGATTGATCCCATGCATCGCAGTTATCCCAGCTGCCCGCCTAAATAAGGACAAATGTCAGGCACTAGAAATATAGGAAGCTGCTGAAAGAAGATTATCAATGTAATTGACAGCAGCAAAAATGTAATTTTATACTGTAGGGAGAAGTAATTTGTGCTATGTTATGAGGGAAATTACATAGCTAAACAATCTAAAATGACTGACATCATGCAGGATGATGAACCCCTTAGGTTGGTTGGCATTCAAGAGGCAACTAAGGAAAAATGGAGTATCTTTTAGATTGCTTAGACTTATGACATGGCGAGATTAAAGCCAAATACACGAATCAGAGAACAAATCAATTCAGGGTTTTAAATTTGAGACAGAAATGATCAGGTCAGATTATCATAATGTGGACAAAGACCTAACTTTCTTGAGAAGTCTGTGAAGCTGGGAAAGGTAGAAGAAAGAGACAGAAAAAAGACAACCAGGAAAATGAGTGATGGACTCTTTTACTGTTAATAAATATAACTACTGATGTATGTGTGTATATGGGAGGCAGCTGTGGAAGGAAAAGCTGTCACTCACAAGAA
>JANHFO010007645.1:10236-21887 GCA_032468095.1 Pareas carinatus
GACAGCGACAGCGGCCCGGGCAGCGGCGGCAGCGGGGATGGGATGGCAGCGGCGGCGGACGCACGCAGGCGCGCGCGCACACACGGCCACGCGCCTGTCCATTTGACGCTGGGTGGTACAGGGGGGTCGTTAAATGTTTGATGCCCAGTTCTGTCATGAAGTCCTTGAATTGGAGGCCGGTGAATCGTGCTCCGTTGTTGATGAGGATGAGATCCGGGAGGCCGTGGGTGGCGAATAGTGAGTGCAATTCCCGGATCGTCCTGGCGGCTGTAGAGTTGGGCACCGGAGCTACTTCCAGCCACTTTGAGTGGCTGTCAGCTGTAATAAGAAACATTTGGCCGTGAAATGAACCTGCATAGTCCAGGTGGATTCGCGACCATGATTTGTTAGTGGGGTGCCATGGTTGGGGCTCTGCCTTTGGTGGTAGGGGGCGATATAGTTGGCATGGGGCACATTGTTTGACCTGTTCCTCTATGTCCTGGTCCAACCCCAGCCACCAGATGTGGCTTCTGGCCAGTGCTTTTGATCGAACAATTCCCTGGTGCCCTGCGTGGAGTACTTTAAGCACCCAGGGTCGGAGGATTTCTGGAACAATCACTCAGCTGTCCCATAGTACGCAACCTTGGTGGGCCGATAATTCATTTCTGCGGTTGATGAACGTTTGGAACTCGGGGCTCCAGTCACTGCGCAGCTGACCTGATTTTACTCCTTTGAAGATGCGGCTGAGGGTTGCATCTTTAGCGGTTTCCCTCAGTATATCTGTGGCATTTAGGGTTTTTCGGGCATGTCCTGAATAGACATTATTCTCTGGGCTGAGGCAGGGTCTGGTTCTGTCTGGGGTAACGGTAGTCTGCTTAGGCCATCTGCATGGCCCATATCCTTGCCCGGCCTGTGTTTCAATCTGAATGTATAGGTTGCCAAAAATATCGACCACCGGAGCATCCGTAGTGATATTATTTGCGGCGTTTGTTTCTGGATTGTGAATAGTCCTAGCAGTGATTTGTGGTCTGTGTAGACTATAAGATCCCTGCCATATATCTAGTCGTGGAATTTTTTAATCCCCGCAACTATGGCTAGAGCTTCCTTATCAATTTGCGCGTAGTTTCTCTCAGCCGACGAAAGCGTTCACGAGTAGTATGCAATTGGGAACTGTGTTCCCCTTTCGTCTTCATGGCTGAGGGCTGCTCCTATTCTGTTTGGCGACACATTTCACGCTATACAGACAGGTCTCCTTTCGTCGAAATGCACTAGCACTGATTCCAATGTCAGGAGGCTTCGGGCATTGTCAAAACTCTGGGCGTGTACCTCAGTCCACTGTCAGGTGAACTTTTTGTCCAGTAAATGGTGAAGCGGTTCTGCGACTGTGGCTTTTTGTGGAAGGAATGGGTGGTAGAAGTTTAAGAGGCACAGGAATGCCTGGAGCTGCATTTTTGACTTTGGTGTGGGGGCATTCCTGATAGCTTCTAGCTTTTTCTAGGACAGGTGGATCCCGTCAGCGTCGATACATAATCTGAGGAATTCCGTCGACATGACTCCAATCTGGCACTTTCCCTTTTTTAGCCTTAGTCTGGCTGTTCTGAACCACTGTAAAACTGCCCTAAGTCATTCTGCCAGGGGTTCCCTTGAATTTCCGGCGATGAGTACATCGTCAAAATAGGGGCAGACTCTGGGAATGCCCTTCAAAGTTGTTTCCATGAACCCCTGGAAAATCCCTGGCGCTACGCTCACTCCGAATTGGAGCCACGTGACCTTGAATGCCCCTCTGTGCGTTATGATTGTCTGCGCCTCAGCTGTTGCCTCGTCTACCAGCAACTGCTGCTACACTGTGCTAGGTCTAATTTAAAGAATAACCTTCCCCCCTCCAATGAGGCTAAAATCTGACCTATTATTGGGACTGGGTAGGTGTGTTGGCGAAGTGCTTTGTTTATTGTGCACTTGTAGTCCGCGCATATTCTAACCTCCCTGTTTGCTTTGAGGAATGTAACTATGGGAGTCTCCCATGGGATCCCGTCTACTGGTACCAGTATTCCCTTGCTCCACTAGCTTGTCTAGTTCTGCATCTATTTTGGGTGTTTCAGAGCGAAGGGGACTCTTCTCGGTTTGAGCCTTATAGGCGCCACCGCCATGTCTAAATGGAATCTTATTGGTTTCCTGGTGTATTCGCCGAGTCTGCTCTCGAATACGTCCTCGAATTCTTTGCATGCGGTAGTTAACGGGTCTTCCACTATTTGGTTAATGCTGTTCACTACAATGCCTACAGCATTAAACCAATTCAGTCTGACCAGACTCACCCTGTTCCCCTTGACTACCGTAACCGGCAGAAGTCATTTAATTCACTTCTGTTCAACCATGATTAATGCGTCTCCATGGGCTCTGATGGGGTTGTTTTGAAAATCCTTTAGGAGGACTCTGGTGGATTGGAGCTTGATTCTCCTCCTCCCCCATCTTACACACGTGTTCGAACGTGCCCCTGGAGATGATTGAAAGGGCTGCGTCCCTGTTACTTGGGTGTGCAGACGAGCAAGTGCTCACTATGTGTGACTGTGTGGCCCTTTTTCCACGACTTACCTCCGATGTTACGGCCTGAGTCTGTCTTCTCGAACGGCAGACGGCCACAATATGCCCTTTCTTTCTGCACGTTCTGCAGTTTGCGGTGCAGAAATGGCAGTTCGCTCTGGCATGTGCACCACCACACCCTAGGCATGGTGGTGGTCCTCTGCTCTTGGGAACCGGGCACTGACGGTTCCCCTGGATTCTATCGACCTCCTCGGTGTCGCCGTCGATGTCTTCGGTCTCATCCGGTGCATCTTGGGTGGCCTCTGTTTGGTGTACGGCTGTGGCAGGCTGTCCTGGTTGTCCCGCCCCAATGACCCGCTCTTTGGTCCCGTTTTATGAATGCGTGCTGTCACACGATCACCGAGAGCACTGGAGTGAAGTGCTCGTCGAGCTTTTCTTTCAAGTCCTTATATGCAATTGACTGCACTGGCGTGGGGTCGAACAAGTTTTCGGCGATCTCGAAGATGACCAGTCCGCTCACACAGAGGAGTGTCGCTGATTTCATGCTGTCCTCTTTAATCCTGTTCACCTTCATGTAACTCTCCAGTCTTGAGCAGTAGGACCGCCTGCCATCTGTCCGGTTGCGAGATATCAAATTCCTCGATTCTGCCAATTTTTGCCATTGTCGTAGGTAGCTGGGTCGATCGGTGAGGTTCAGTGTGTGTTGTGATCCGGATTACTCCCAGATCTCGTCACCACTGTTTTGTGGTGAGTAATGAAACTCCGACTCACGGTTAAACTGAACCTTTTATTACAAGAGTAAAAACCGAGACAGCCAGCACAGGCTTGGTTATCCCTATTTAAGGCAAGAATGGGTCGGGTTTTGAATTTCCCGGATTGGCGCGGGCTGGCCAATCACAGCTCAGACCACCAGTGCCGTTTCCTGCTGATTGCCCCCCATGCTCAACCCAGTCGGCCAATAGCAGTTCTCCCTTTTGTTGACTCAGTCGCGCCAGACACAACATTGAACATAACAATAAGACAAATATTTGGAATTTACAGTAAGGAAGAAGGGACTGTTTATAAAAAGTGCTATTTAAAATTAGTAGAGCCCTAAGAAAAGATCTTTTTGTCCCACTTACACTTGAAATGTAAAACTTTGCGGCAACAGTGACACACACAAAAAATAGTGAAAAATTATTTATAAAAATATAGATAAATAAATAAAACAAATAAATATTCAAGATATTATATCAACATTGCAACAGTCAATGGATATATCAATGAAAAAGTTGAATCAATCTATTAATGAAGCTATTGAAAAACAGATTGAGTGCCACAATTCAAACTTTGAAAAGATAAATAAAAAAATACAAGAGGTGACAGACAAAATGGAAGAACAGAAAAAAATAATTGCTAAAAATGAACAGAAGATGAATAAAGTGGGGAAAAGTAGATGAAAAGACCTTAAAGATTTCAAAGATGAAGGAAAAAACCCATGGGAAATTATTCCAAAAAAGACTAAAAAACTAAAGACCTAAATTACAGAGGATTATCCCTAAGAAGAACTTCTTAGAGTAGAAAATATTAAATGAAATATGATTATAGGCAAAATGGATATTATGTGAAAGTATGTATGATAGACAGACTTAATCAGAATTGTTGTTCTAAAAATTATAAACTATGTGGAACTGGAACTTATTAAAAAGAAATGTTATTAAAATAAACTTAACTAACAATAATAGTATATTATATCTCTACAAAGATTTTTATGGGTGGAATTGATGGTACAAATATTATAAATAATGTATAAATTTGGGGGGGATTTAGAATTTAAATGAAATATTACAAAAGTTAGAATTGACATAGAAATAAGTGTACAATAAAAGGTATTATTTGATTGAAATGTAACACTAAATGAAGGTTTTTATTGTGGAACTGTTATAAATAGTGAAATTAGAAAATATAAATGAAATATGCTAAAAGATAGAACTGTTGTAATTAAATTTAAATGAAGTGTGACTAAAGTTAAATTTAAATGTGGAAATTTAAAGGATGTTTAGGATGTATTCTTAAACTTTTAACTTAGGAACTGTGACTGTTATTATTCGACTTGCTGTGGGAGCATGTCACTTTAGATATTTTTTACATAAATAATTGGAAAATAGAAGAATATGGAAACTAAACTGATGAATAAGATGTATTTATATTCAGATCTTTATTGTTGAAACTCAAATTAGATAATGTGATTGTCTGTATTTCTATTATGGAGGGAATATTGTGATACTGATATTTTTCATATTCAAACAATTTATAAGCAAAAGAATGTGGTAGCTGAATAAGATGTACACCCAAACTGTATGTTTGCTGGAAACTATGTAATTTTAATTAATATGGAAAAAAATAAAAACTTTATGACAAAAGTGCTCAGAGAAAAGCAACAGATTTTTTTTTTAAATCATGTCATTGCTATCAGTAAGAATTAAGTCCAATATAGCTGGCCCTTTATTTCCTTTCTCTTTATGGTAAATGTCAGTTAGACATGCCAGAAACCTGCAGAGTTTGTTTCCCAGTTTATGTCGAAGTAGTTAAGCTCCATTACTACAGTGGGTGTGTTCCCTGCACATCTTATTTCACTGATTAGCAAAATCAGTTTTGTCTGTCCATATAGTTTACAAACTCATTTACATTTTCAAAATCTTACTATAAAAATAACACCGGAGTCCCTAGAATCTTGAGTTTCCTTCTAAGATTTTCAAAGTCTCTTTCTGGGTCCTACTGTAATAGGCCACTTCCGTTTTTGTCCATCTACCTTCCTCACTGTAAAAAAGCTGCTTCCCATTGTTTTTGTTGTAGAAGTTCTTTTGTTTTGAGATTACAAATTCCCATCCTTTCTCCTCGACTTGTTGATTTTTTCTCAGATACTACTATGAGCATTTGTTGCAAATATATTCCAGATTATTTTGTCACAAAAGTTGTTGAATATAATTCCAGATTCTTATATGGAATTACTATATTTTTCTCCTAGGGCACACAAGTCAAAGGCTTTTACACCTCTGCATAGAAATTTTAAAGTCCATTCTCTGAACTTATTCAGTATGCTCAGTCCCTGGAAGCTTCATATTTTCAAAGACCATGACGCCAGACATGAAAAATTGGAGTAACAAGAATAAATTTAGATGCCATAAAATGCACAAAATGTATTCACAGCTGCTGAGATAATACCTAGTCTAATAATCTAGATAGTGTCTAATTTAACAAAGAGAAGGACTAGGGGTGAAATGATAAAAGTCTTCCAACATTTGAGAGACTGTCACATAGAAGAAGAGGGGGGGGAATCTATTCTCCAAAGCATGAGGCAAGACAAGAAATAATGGAGGAAACTTATCAAGGAGAGATCCATCCTAAAATTGAGAAATTTCCTGACAATAAAAACAATCCATGGAACAGCTTGCTTCCATAAGTTGTGGGTGTTGTGTATTGACAAGATCTCTAATGTTCCATAAGCACCAAATAAAGCACCTGCCAACTACAAAATGTTGCAAAACTGCCCGGGGTTGTAGAGCAGTCAGACAATTCTATTGGTTGTTGATGATCTGACTGCCTGTATAAATATAGCTGCAGGCTGTAAAAGTGTGCTTCTGTTTTTGCTTCTGTGTTTTAGAGCTAGTTGTAAATAAACCTGTTTTGTTTCACAAGGACATCTCTTGTCTGATGAAGACATATTAGTGAGTGCTCCAACACTGAAGGTTTTTAAGAAGAATTTGGACAGTTGTGTGTCCAGAATGGTATAGATTCTCCTGTTTCAGCAGGGAGTTCGACTAGAAGACCTTCAAGATCTATTCCAATTATTCTGTATTCTGCAAAAAATGTTTTTTCCCTTTGCTAGGAAATCCCATTGTGTTGGCAGAATGGAAATAGTAACAGGAGGTCAAAGAGAGTGACATTTTTAATAATTTGTTGATTAGAAAGTCAAGTGTTTGTGCAACATTTTGCCCACTCAAAGAGGAGGAAGAAGGTATGAATCTGAAATCAGATGGAAATAGGGAAATGTGAATTGCACATAAGTAATTTTAAGCAGGAACAATTGATCAGTTTAAAATTCTTTATGTTGAAAATATCCAGGTATATTTTTAATTTACCTTGAGCTTCAGAGATTTGGGGATTGCATTGAATATAGATGCGACAAGTGTAGTATTTTAGGAAGACTATTTCTTTCCAAGTGCTATACTGCTGGGTTAGGTTAATTATTATTTATGTATTTGTGCAATTATGCAAATAATACCTATCTTTTAAATAATTTCAAAAGATATCGCATTTGCTGCTATAATATTAAATATAGATATAAATATATTTTTCTCATGTTCTTTTTTGTCATTTTTCAAAGAGAACAGCCATTAACAGCAAAATAGCTTTAATTGTAACAAAAAGTTCCATGTTAATTTTGTATGGCATAAAAGTCAGGCCACTTTACAAATAAAATTCTTTGCAGTGTGTAATGAGATTCACATGTTTCCAATCTTAAACATTTATTAGGGAGTAAGCTAATTTTTCCAATATTACTGGGTATATTGCAAGGTATAATGGAATTTCATGCGGTGGGTATTCTGTTCTCTGTGCTATAGTGCACCAGACTTGATCGAATTGCATTATAAGCGACTCTATTAGAATGATTATATTTGAATATCCATATATATTGTATATATATTCTAGTCAGTATAATTTGAAAATATGGAAATAGAATGCATTTTCTACTTATTTCCTACTTTTAGAAATCTTCTCCCAAATTAAGATTCTTTCAGCTACATAAAAGAACAGCCTATTTCCTGCGATATATTCCTATTGAGAACATATGATTAATTTTGTTCAGGATGGGAATACTGGCCTCATTTTAGTTTATAAGATATATTCTGTGGTTTGAATGATCTGTAAAAAGATTATTTTTTTAATGAATCTGGAATTAACTTTCTAACATTTGCTTTGAGAGAGAGGTGATGTAGAAATGTTCTCTTTTTTATTTTTTTTCACTAATTAGGAATGCGCATAGGACTACTCACAGAAAATATATTTTATAGTGCATTTTATAACTATCTTTATCTATTCCAATTTCTGTATTGCATTAAGTCAATAATATTTTCATACTATAATATTTTATTTTCTTCTTCATCCCTTTCTCACAGGTAGAAAAAATCCAGCACTTTTGGCTTAATTACAGCTATCGTGAAATAATTATTTCAAGCTTGTGCTCATTTAATCAATTCCTCTTCTTCCTTTAACTTTTCCCTTTAGCTCTCCAAACACCCTTGGATACACTGGCAAGGTTCATTGGTCAGCCACCCAACCAGCAAATTCTAATCTTCCACAAACATTGCCATCAATAATTTCACGAATGTATGGGTAAGTGTAAGGCCCATTACTTAATTTGCTTGGATGCATTATAAAGAAAATCCTAATTATGATTATTTTATTAAAGAACAATTAAATATTAAGATATTTCTTTGGTTTAGTAAAAAAGAAATGGTAGGCAAATCTATTAGAATTTATTGCAGAAATAAAATCCAGAAAGCACACACAGGTAACTTATACAGCAGGGTTCATTAACTTCTCTTTATACATATAATAACACATGAAACATGTATACAATACCAAAATGGTTCTTCCACCATAGCAGAGAGTTAGAGGCAAAGCAGACAGAGAGCAGAAGAAGCACAGCTAAGCCCTGCCCACACCTTTTTATTTCCGTTTCTAAACAGTCTCTATTGGCTGTTCTGTTACTATGCAACATTCCAGCTCATGAATATTCTGACAAGATATCAAAACAGTTCTAAATGAATATTCAGCAGCAGTTTGCTCCAGGATTCATGCATTCCATTTAAAATTTGAGGTGGAATACTGAGCACCAACGTACATATGGCGGACTTCCGGTTCCAGTATGTGCTGATAGGGATGAGGCAGCTGGAGCTCTGGCTGCTGAAAGTTCTTACTTTTGCTATTCAGGGGCCCTGTGAGGTCCTAGGGCACACCAGGGAGGTGTCTGAAGAGGTGGTGCATCAGAAGAAGAGTGTCAGCGGCAGCTGACATGAACATTCTTCATGCTTTAACCACTTTTATGTAGATGGAAGGGTGCATGTTACATGCCGCCATTAAGGCAGAGACTATGGAACAACTGAATAAGCCTCAAGACGGAAGCAACAGATGGAATAAGAAGCAAGCAGTCCAGTAAGAAAAAAGGAAATCAGAAATGAAATCCCCCAAAGCAAATTGATTTGGGGTACTAAGAGATTGGAATTTAAATAGACATACCCAAGAAAATAAAAAACAAGTGGCATGCGAAATTAAGGGAAAAAATTTGGAAGAAAGAATTGCCTGAGCTGGAGCCATTATGAAGGAATTTTCCCTTTCGATATAAATCTGGATGCGAGTATGGACTTGGAACTTTCTCTTTCTCTCTTTTGTTCTTTGTAAGTGAAATTTCTGGAGTGGAAGAAAGTGAGATTATTGGAAGATTATAAATTAAGTTATTTTAAATGTGGAAAGAAGGCTGAAATTGATGGCGGTGGTAACAGTGAAGGCTCCGGAGGCTTCTAGAATCACCGGCACAAAGCTCCTCAGTAGCGGTGATCCCATTTCTATCTTAGTAGCAGCAGCAGAGTGTAAAGGTGACGGATTGCATTTTCGGCTTTGTAGCAGCTCCCAGCTCACTATCTTGTCGGTGAAGGCAGAGGTGGTGGCATTCCTGGCTTGTTTGTGGAGGTTCCAGTGCCGGCAGCTCCCAAGGTGATTTCGACATTAGTGGTGTTGCTGCCTCGATCCTCGGCACACCAGGAGAAGTAGAAGTAAGTGCGCTCTAGCGGCTCTAACTAAAACAGGCACGAAATGCCTAATTAATTCAATTAACTTTACTTTTTTTACTTTCTTCACTTGTAAAACTTAATTTATAAAGAAGTTTGAAACTTTAAATTATTTTCAAATGAACAGCGTTTCATAACCAAGATGGCAACTCCCATATAGAGACTTCCATATCAAAAGAATTGGACTATTCAAGAAGATTGATTGCTTTTTACATAAAAGAACAACTGATTAAATGTGGACTTAAATCAATGGTTCTGTGGAGAAACCTTTTTTTCTTTTGAAAAGTGAAAAAAAGCGAGGAAAATATGAACTAAAAAAGAGAAAAAGAATGTATCTATAAAAAAGAAAATGAATTTAAGCATTAGGATTTAAAGATTTGGATTTAATATATTTAAAGTAAATAAAAATAAGATAAAATGGAATCAATAAAACAAAATCAGCTGGAACAGAGCAGGAACAAGTTATGTATAAATTTGAGCAATTAAATGATAGAATTAAAGAATAGATTGAAGATTTTATGATGTTATTTGGGAAACGATTGCAAAACAAATGGGAAGAAGAGAAAAAAATCCAAAAATGAGCCCCTAAGAATAAAAGAAGCACCAAACAATAGAAGAAGGAAGAGATTTAGAAAAACAAAAACCCAGAATAGTCTAAGAAAAAAGAAAAAACTATTGGGAAATAAGAAAAAAGATAGTTTCAAGAACGCTTCCAAAAAGTTAGGAAAAGAAATGTATTATGAAAATCTAAACTCCAGAGAACATAAATTCAGAGTTAACAGTCTGGTGGGAGAGGTGGGAAAAATCCGGAATAGAAAGTCAATATGCAAGCAAAAGAGAGTAAGAAAAAGACGGGGGGAATAAAGAACAGGAATGATTAACAAAATAAAGAGAAATCCACAAAAAAATAATAGTAGATGTAGTGCAGATACATACGAAGAAAGGGATAGGTTAGAGTACAACTAGATTATAAAACACAGAATGGTGGTGGTGGGGATAAGAAAAATAAAATAAAAAGATTAAGATTTATTTAGAGTTTGGAGAGGGTAAACAAGGGGAAAGGCAAATGTTAAACTATAAGGTTATTTAAGTTGAAGATATAATTTGAAATATTAATGTATGGTTATGTTAAGCTAAGATATAGATTAGAAAGGAAATGTATCCCTCCCCCCTCCATAATATATAAAATAAGAAGTGAAATAAATGCTAATTAATTTAATTATAAAAGTAATTAAGTGGAAATTATCATGCAAAATATTATTGTTTATTTGTGTTAAAGCAGAATGTATATTACAAAAGAAAAGTATTATATATTTTCACTTTATAATACAAAATAAGGAGAATTGAAACAAATGTTAATTAGTTTAAAAATTAGATCAATGGATATAGGTATTGAAGGTACAATCTGTATTGAAATAAATCAAATCAGGATAAATAAGGTGAAATGTTGTAACTGTGGAGTTAAGAAGTTACTTAAAGTGATAAAATGGAAAAGGAAGAAACATTACTGAAGTTTGAAATCATTAAAATTTGAGAGAAAAATTAGTCAACTCAAGTAATAATTAAAAATTGAGAAAATAAGAAAGATATATTCAAACAGTTGACAAGGAAACAGATTCAAAAATAGATAGGCTTTAAGAGGAGTCAGCTAGATTGGGGGCGGGATGTTAACAAGATAAGGAGGGAAAAAGAGGAGTAGGGGAGATAGATGGAAAGAAAAAAGAAGAAGGGTAAGAAGGTAGGAAGAAGATATGAGGCAAGTTAGATAGTAAGAGGAAGAAAAGATGTCTGGCCAAGTATAAAGAGATAAAGCAAGTTGGATACAGATATGTCAGAAGGAATGAAGAGGAGAAAAAGAAAGAAAGATAGGGAAAGAAACTTGGCTAGATATAAAGGGAATAAAATAAATAGGATATAAAAGAAGAGAAAGAGGGAAAGATAGTAAGAGTGAGTAGGTAAGAAGGAGGGAGAAAAAGTCAGAGAAGGGAAAGGAAGGAGAGAAGGATGTAAGACTAGGGATAAAGATTATAAACGGTATATGTATAACTTGTCAATATGATATATGTTTGAATGTATTTTGCTGGATTATGCTCCTTTTTCATCTTTGTTATACCTCTGCTATTATTATTGGTATTGTCCTTGCTTTCTTATTCCAAAGCTTTTCAATTTCTTTTTCTAAATCTCAATATTTTGTTGTCTTTTCTAACTCTTTACCACTGATTCTTGTATCTCCCGGTATTGCCACATCGACGATTCGGACTTTGTTTTCTTGCTTGTAGACAATCATTATATCTGGAGTATTGT
>JANHFO010007646.1:11988-23664 GCA_032468095.1 Pareas carinatus
TTGGCCCAGCACAGGTTGGCTCCTCCCTTTGACTAAAACCTAAAGAACTCCCAAACTTAGAAATTTTAGGAAGTAATAATAGTTGCATTTTTGTCCTGGATTGGAATCCAAGGTAGGTAGGAATTTTCACTACTGTAGCTTCTATGGTTTCTGAGAAATAGCGGTGAGTCAGACGTCAGTGAGTGGAAAATGAGTGGGCTTTTCACAAATATATCTATAGATATGCAAAAGAGAGAGAGAGAGAGAATGTTTTCACATATACTTGTTTTTTTCTCATTTATGTATAAAATAAAATAAATAAAATAAAATAAAATAAAATCTGCGCAAACAAGCCAAGTTCCATTCACAAGATGCAGGCAGTATACGAAACGAGGACCCTTCCGGTCCGTGGAAAAACATGCATTTGATCACGATACTCGTATCTGGTCCTTCTCATCTACCCCTCCCTCCCTCCAATTCAGGACCTGGCCTTTCCCAATCTGAAAGCTATCAGATATATTTCTCTAGATGTCGGTGAGAGTGGTGAAGAGTTATAGGAGTTGCAGTCCCAAGTGGCTTAGCTAACATCCCGGATGCTTAACAGCTGCTCATAGGCAATCCCATAAACTTGTGTCATTTGTTTTTAAAGCCATCTGTACTCCCCAGTTGTGTTTCTCCATTGTTTTGGAATCTGCCTTCCACGCATTGTTAATTCCTGCCCACTGGGAAAAAAAGTGAAAAATCAATGGCTGAATTAGAATCTGCTGTTTGCCGGTGGAAGCACTGGCACCATAAAGATAAATGCATTTCTTACGAAGAGGGAGGGGGGATTTCCCTTGGGAAATCAGATGCACATCTGGAATTCTAGAATCTGCTCCCCACACACATATGGCCGCCACGTTCATTGAGCTGTGACCTTAAACAAGTTGATTACATTTTGCATATGTTTAAGTACAATGTTCCTTCTGTGAATCAAAGTGACAGTTGGATTCAACTCGTCAAAGTGAGTCAGGAGGGTCTAATTGCGTTAGACGCAACTTGTTGTCAAATCAACAGTTTGAGTCAGATGTTGTATGATTTGTATGCCGCTATCTTATAAACCGAAATGGCTAGATTCAGATCACATGGACCTCCTGAAACAAAGCCCATAATGCGGAATTGTGTCTGAATCAGGTCAATGAAGACTGGACATTCTATTCGGACATTAGGTTAGAACCCCCTTTTCTGGTTCTCTGTTCCCCATTGCCAGCCGCAAATGCTCCCAATCAGCGCAGTTAGAAAAAGAGGCAGGCTCTTGGCATCTGGTCAGATGGGAAGAGATGCGAGGAGTCTAGTTAGAAGACAAAATGGATGTACGTGTGTTAATTCATTTAACTACGCAAAGGACAGAAAGCCACCCGAGACCTCCTCCTATATATCCCTGGGACTGAACAGAATAACAGACTTGGAAGGGACCTTGGAGGTCTTCTAGTCCAACCCCCTGCTCAAGCAGGAGACCCTATACCAGTGGCCCCCACCTTTTGGGCACCAGGAACAGGTTCCATGCAAAAAGGTTTTCCCACGGACCGGAGGGAGTGTGGTTTTGCATGCCGCCTGCACCTTGTGAATGGGACTTGGCTTGTTCCCGCGGCCCAGTTGCTCGCATTCCGCGGCCCAGTGCCGGTCCACAGACCAGGGGCTGGGGACCCCTGCCATATACCATTCCAGGCTGTCCAATCTCTTCTTAAAAACCTCCAGTGTTGGAGCACCCACAACTTCTGGAGGCAAGTCGTTCCACTGATGGTTCTCACTGACAGGATATTAGCTCCAGGTCGCTTCTCTCCTTGATTAGTTTCCGTCCGTTGCTTCTTGTCCCGCCTTCAGGGGCTTCGGAGAAGAGCTTGGCCCCCCTCTTCTTGGTGGCAGCCCCTCAAGTGTTGGAAGGCTGCCATCACGCCCCCCCCATTCCTTCTTGTCATCAGACTAGACATACCCGGTTCCTGCATTATGTGTTGCAGCCTCCAGCCCCTCGTCCTCTTCGTTGCTCTTCTCTGCACTCTTTCTAGAGTCTCGACGTCTGTTTCACATCGCAGCGACCAGAGCTGGATGCAGCGTTCCAGGCCTGGCGGATCACGGGGCATTTCGGGTGATTCTTCAGCTCATCTAGCAGCTGACTCAACTGCGTTTTCTTTTTTCCTTTTGAATTTGGGAGCTTTACAAAAGGATTTCCTTTACATTAGAAATGGAAGGCTAGGTCTGACTGCAAACCAGGACTTTCTCTGCCGGGACATGGAGGATGGGCTCAGAAACTTGAATTATTAAAAGGGGCAATCAAACGTGTCCTCTCTTTGTCGCACACAAAACAAATGTTTATTTGTTTGAAGGATTTGTATGGTCACCTACCTTTGAGCAGAGCTCTGGGTGGCTCACGGCAACAATAAAACTACAGAACAGTTAAAAAACAGATCTCCAAAGAACAGAACCAGAAATCCGGGTGCCTCGGCCAGTCTCCTGGGGTGCCCCCAACCAACCACCCTTGGGTCCCATTCTCGCCGTGTGCCTGGGGAGGAGCCAGGCCTTTATGGTTTTCTGGAAGGCCGGAGAGGTGGGGGGGCATCACCAGGAGAAGGCTGTTCCACGGGGTAGAGGCCACCTCCACCTACCGTACCTCCCTGAAAATAAGGCCAGGTCTTATATTAATTTTTGTTCCTTTCAGTAGGGCTGAAAGAAGACTTTTGTGATCCCCAAAGGTGTCAATGAAGAGGCAGACAGACAGGCAGTTGGAAAGAGGAAAAGATTTATTTCGTAGAGATCAATTACAAAGGTTGATCTCTGGACAGCCGTGTTGAGTTTTGGGTGGACACAGGTTTTATTCAGTTTTCTTAACAATGCAAGTGATTGATTTTACAGTTATAATGATAATACATTGATGGATCTTACTTCAAAGGTAGAAACTATTTACAATTTTAACAGGTTTCAGTGTTTGATCTCTTTATGGGCAGGAAGCTTTCTTTCCTAATTTGGACCTGCTAATGCTTGAGAATTTTTCGTATATGGTATGACACCTTAGTGATTTTTTTTGTTATCTGATTAAATCAGTGATTTTCTGAATGAGTGTTCCTGCTCTATCCAGACCGTTTGTCACTTTGACAGAGATTGAAGGCAAACACAAAACATGTAAAAAGGGCCGTTTCTCTTTTTTTGATCCTTTTTAGATCTCTGAGTGCATTGGGGAAATCCTGTTTCTTTTGTTATTGTCTCTGATGTTAATCAGTGGTTAGAGATGTGTCAATTGCTCTTAATGGCCTCCATCCTCCCATGGGCAGGGCAGAATGCATATTGCTTTGTTGGGAGGAATTCCTTTTTGCAAACAACATAGTCCCTTCTTGTGATCGTGTTGTGTGGGTCTCAATTTCATAAACAGTTTATTATTTTAGTTTCCCCTATATACCTTGAATTCCTTTCGATCAGGGCTTATTTTCCAGTTAGGTCTTATTTTCAGGGAAATACAGTTCTCAATGTGTCCATCTTAACTGGTGCTTCTTTTTGGAGTAGGGCTTCTATTATGAGCATCCTGAAAAATCATACGAGGTCTTATTTTCTAGTTAAGTCTTACTTTCAGGGAAATACGGTACTGTGTCCTTTTGGCTGATGATTTGAACTGGGGCTTATTTTGGGGGTAGGGCTTATTTTCGGGGGGAAAGGGTAGATTCTGCAAGGAGACAACCTTTATGGGTCACACCACTCCATCAGATGATGCACACATCTTTCCTGGACTCATTTGTGTTGGTCGTTTGGTTGTTTTGGGATTGTCCGAGGCTATGAGCGTCACCTGAAGGTAGAAACTCATAGCTGAGACTGTGTAGTAAGTGACCCTGGTACACATAAACAGAGTACCTCTTAGTTTAATGGATCTCTCAGCATCACTGTAAGGATGGTGCAACAACCACAGAGCCAATTTGTTCCACCAGAACCCCTGATGTATGTCTCAGGGATATGTCCCTGAGATATTGTGTGCTCTTCAGGCCAAATCTGACTTGAATCATTCAGTCAATGTATATCTGGATTAGACTTTTGCTTTGATTTAGAAGTTCACCTTGATCCAATTCTGAGAGCCCCGTCAGTTTGAGGTGGAATAAATATGTACACAGCAAAAGTTACCTGAATCAATTCACGGACTTCTAAGCCAGCCCAGTGCTTTCAAATTTAATCTGCTACCTAATTTCAATTCGCTGATTTAATCAGCTTGGCTTCCTCTACGGTCAGTGGGCCATTCATTATCCGCGACTTTCGCCTAAATCTGTGCGACGTGTGTCAGCCAGGCCCGATGCCTTTGGAGCAAGGGTGTCCTATGTTTGTCGCACTGAGTGTAAAGCAGCCATTTCCGGCTACAAAGGTTTGCGTTTTCCCTTTTTCCAATAACTGAAAGCTGCAAGGACGTCCTGTGTTTTTCCCAGTCTTTGAGTCCCTGCAGGAAAGAGGCCTTTCCTTATGGCAGAAAACGTCTTTGGATGATCTACCGTTCTCACCAAAAGTGGGGGTGTTTTCGCTCCCCCCCCCTCTTAGTCAGGCTCCTGGGAAATGAACAAAAGGCAAGAATATTAATAGCAAAAGAGAGGCTGGAAACATTGTTTACTCTGCTTGGGCTAATAAATTTGTTTCCAGCCATGATCCCAACATAGAATTAAAAAGCCCGGGTTGGAATTGGAGAATCGGGCAGCATTCCTGCAGATAAAGATTTGTTAGGCACCGAAGTAAATTAAAGGTGCAAGAGGGAAGGAGGAAAATGGATTCATGTCAGGGGAAAAATATAGCATTGATGGGCTCTCCCCCCCCCGCCCTTCCTGGTGCCACTGGAGGATATATCTGAAATAAGCTGGAATCCCGGGCCTTTGTGTTTAAATAAAACATCACCTGCCTGAGGTTTAAAAGCCTGCTCCCACGCACACACGGCTGGAACACCGCAGCCTTTGAAGATCTCAGCAGGCCTCAGAGGTGCTTCCACCACCAGCTTCTGAAGGAGGAGGCCGGGCACAGCTCCCCCGTCCCCTTCAAATGTGCCCTTGCGCCAGGTGCGTCTGTGCTTCCAGGAGCACTTCAGATCATTTGGTCAAAAGCCAATTCCCAAGTTAGGTTTCTGCCAGGAATTCCTCAGACGGCCACAGACCCCATCCATTTCCGGAGCAAAAAGGCTTTCTTCTCTCTCAGGGAAGCTAGTAAATCGTTATCGATGCACTTCAAAGAATGCCGCATCCTCCCTTCTCTGATTCATGCAGAGCTTTGAAATGGAGGCTGCTCCGGTCTTTCTAGTTTCAAACACAGAGGGGAAGAGTTTGGCGGGACCCAATAAACCTGAGTCCTAAAAGGATCTCAGAAATTACAGCAAGAAGTTTTATAAGCCAGCTGTTGTGATCCACTAAGGGGGAGCAGGGGCCCCAGAGGCGGTAGTCAGGGATAAGTTGGCTTCCAGCCACGGGTAATTGGCCGGGCTTGAGGCCACAGTCCAGTCCTGTCCGGCCAGCTGCCCGCCGAAGATCACAGGGCAGGTGTTCCGCTGCAGATAATTAGAGCTGGCAAATGTCCCAACACCAATATGCACACCATTAGAAATGGTCAGAGTCCGAGTCCAGGGGTCAAGAAGCCAGCAATGGTCAGAATCCAAATCCAGCGGTCAAGAAATCTGAAGCAAGAATTCACTGAGCAAGGATCTACACGAGAACAAACAGTTGCCTGCTTCAGCTGTAACTGTTTGAGGGCCTCAATTTTATTCCTCCCCGCCCAATAGTCTGGTCAGCTACCTCCCTCTGGGCTTCCCTTCTCAGTCTACATCTGGTTCGGGCGTCTATGATCTGTTCTAGTTGGTTATTATGAGTGTCGTTATGTGCTTGGTCAGGTTCTTCCCTTGAAGCCTCTGGCTCCAAGCCAGGCTCCATTCCCTCCCCTCGCTGATGTCTCACCTGTCAATAGGCGGCACACTTTTTTATAACAGCAAGAAGTTTTACAAGTCGGCAACAAAAGAAAGGGAGTCTTGGATGGCCATTTCTAGCTTATTAGCTTCCATCAGCGAGGCAGACCCTTGGTGAGATTCGAACCCGGGTTGGATGACATGTTAAGCTAATGGTTTTGCTGTAATAAAAAAGTGTGTTGTTTAGCGACGGGCCTGCTAAAGCCCCTAGTCTGAGGCCGAAAGGCAAAATGGAGTAGTTTACTCCCTTCTGTACTCAGAAAAAAACCCAGGTGCCTCATTAAAAAAAGCCTGATGGATCCCCTGGTACAAGCCAACAAAGAGAGAAAGAACTCGTGGCTCAGTGTCTGAGACATTAGCCTGACATGCCATCCAGCCCAGGTTCGAATCCCACCGAGGGTCTTTCTTGCTGACGAAAGCGAATAAACTAGAAATCTCCACTGAGACTCCCTTTCTTTCTTTGCCAGCTTGTAAAACTTCTTGCTGTTGTAAAAAAAACCTGCTTTGCTTTGTGACAGGCCTGCTAAAAAACCCTAGTCTGGGGCCAAAAAGCAAAGGAATTAGTTTATTCCCTTCTATACTCAGAAAAAAATGCCTCATATTAAAAAAGTTTGATCTCAGAAATATTAAGTATAACAAGAAATTTTCTAGCTGTCTTTTTGTCACTTGATTATTAGGCGCTTCAAGTGTCATTGACACAACACGATGCCACTCAGGTATTTATCTGCCTAGATAAATGAGTCAGGACAATGCGCACAGATTTGACTATGCATTCATTTAAGAAAGGCTAAAGCAATCGCCTCAATGAAGCTTGTGTGTCAAGTGTCCCGAAATCCTTCCGTTCAAAGAAAAGAAGGCAACAGGGCGCAAGCGAAACGAAGCTGAATCTGAATTCCCCACCACAAACACACACTCAGAGCATAGATATTTTAAATAGTACTTTTTCCCACAGGCAAAACTACTGGGAGTCATATGCTACAGATAGAAGGCATTTGAGTATATTATAGTTGCTGTCCACCTGGAAAGACGACCTTGGACTAGCTCTCTTCCCAAAGAGAAATATGACCACAATCTTAAACTGTTGCATTCCCGTCCAGCAGATCCAAGACAGCCTTTCTAAGACAGCCCCACCTCTTCAGAGTCAGAATTTATTTTCGCCATGTGTGTCAGGACACACAAGGAATTTCTCTTCAGTGAGCATGCTCAATTACCTACCTACATACATAACAAGAATATAATCAAGATTCATTCATGGTCAGTTTGAATTATATAAGCATAATCATGATCATTTTTATATATATGCATAATCATGATCATTTCTATATACACGCATATATACCCATAATCAATTATGTATATAAGCATAAGATACACTCATAATCTTAAAGTATGTAACATTCATCATGTCATGTTATAAAGTGTCATGAAAACCATTTCATCCTGTTGCAAAGGACACCCTCCACACTAATGCTGTCCTGTGAATCAGCTGTTTAGTAGGTTGATGACATGAGGGAAGAAACTGTCTTTGTGTCTGGTTGTTTTGGTTTGCAATGCTCTCTAGCGTCATCCAGAGGGGAGACATTTGAACAAATTATGTCCAGGGTGTGAGGGATCCATAATTATTTTCCTCTTTTTTTGGATTGTTCAACGTACAGATCTTCCACGGAGGTGAGTTTTGTAGCCATTATTTTTTCTGCAGTTCTAATTATTCTTTGAAGTCTGTGTTTATCTTGTTTTGTTGCATTGCCAAATCAGACAGTTTTTGAGGTGCAGATTACAGACTCAATGATTCCTCTGTAGAAGTGTGTCAGCAGCTCCTTCGGCAGTCTGATCTTTCTGAGTTGTCTCAGAAAGAACATTCTTTGTTGTGCTTTTTAAATGACATCTTAGACATTGGCTGATCATTTTAGATCTTGAGATATTATAGAGTCCAGAAATTTGAAGGACTCTATTTTTGTTACTGTGTTGTTTGAAATTGTGAAAGGAAATAGAATAGACTGTTTTCTTCTAAAATCAACCATCATTTCCACTGTTTTGAGTAAGTTCAGTTTTAGGTTGTTATTTCCGCACCACAA
This sequence comes from Pareas carinatus, assembly GCA_032468095.1. NCBI lineage: Eukaryota > Metazoa > Chordata > Lepidosauria > Squamata > Pareidae > Pareas > Pareas carinatus. The sequence goes on from JANHFO010007646.1 coordinate 19,987, forward strand.
GGCTAGTTGTTCAATTTCTTGTCTGTAGGCAGATTCGTTTTTGTCTCGAACAAGGCCAATCATTGTTGTATCATCTGCAAATTTTAGCATTTTGACCGAGGGGTCTTTTGAGGTGCAGTCATTGGTGTATAAGGAGAAGAGAAGTGGAGGAAGCACAGAGCCTTGAGGTACACCTGTGCTGATTTTACAGGTGTGTGATGTTATTTTTCCTAGCTTCACCTGCTGCTTCCTATCTGTTAGGAAGCTTATGATCCATTTGCAGGTGTGGTGAGGTACATTTAGCTGAGTCAGTTTGTTTATAAGAATATCTGGAATAATTGTATTGAATGCATAACTGAAGTCCACAAAAAGGATTCTTGCATATGTCTTTGGGTAATCAAGATGTTGGACTATGTAGTGTAGTGCCATATTAATAGCATCATCTGTTGATCTGTTTGCACGATAGGCAACTTGTGAGGGATCTAGTAGTTGGTTTGTGATGGTCTTCAGGTGAACCATCACTAGTTTTTTGAAAGTTTTCATAATTACTGATGTCAGTGCGACTGGTCTGTAGTCGTTTAACACTTTGATGGTGGATTTCTTCGGCACTGGGATGATAGTAGATTGTTTGAAGCAAGAAGGAACATAGCACATCTCTAGAGATTTCTTGAAGATGTAAGTGAAGACTGGGGCTAGTTGAGCAGCATATGTTTTTATGCAGGCAGGAGTTACTTTGTCCGTTCCTGGTGCTTTCCTAGGCTCTAGTTTATGAAATGGGTCTTGCACAGCCTTTTCTGTGATTACTAGAGGAGGATCACTCAAAGGGATAGAGCTTGTAGTTGGAGGCTTGGCTGCTGTTTGTGTCCACTGGGTGGGTGTGATGGTGGTAGTTGACATTTGTTCCTTTTCAAACCTACAGTAGGCTAAATTAAAGAGGCACCTCTCCATAGATGTGTCATTTTAATAATAATTTTAAATGCAGAAGAGAGGTTCATGGCCAATTCAGCACAAAAACATACAACTTTTTTCATTCTTCTTGTAGGTCAGATGGTATATTCTGTAAGAAGGCGATGTGGTCAACAGCTTGCTATTGAAGCCCCAGTGGAAGCAGATTTAGTTAGCACAGTCCCAGAATCTGCAACTCCTGCAGCCCTTGGCTATGCGCAGAAGGTAACTCTCTACATCCTCTTCGTTTTTAATTGTTACCTTTTTAAAATTATCATTTATTATCCACCTGTGTCCAATACAAAACAAAACATCAGATATAAAATGTATGATAAAAATTTACCTTGGGTGGCTGTACAATTCCAGGAAAAAACCTCCATTTGGTTATGAATGACAGACACCCACAGATACAGAACTTAGACACCTTAGTAAACTACAACATTCCATGACTTTTCGGCATCATCGCCATTCAAATTGAGGCCCTTGTCATCACGCCTTACAAGGGAATGGAGCCACTCTGGAACAGCATCGTGAACCACGTTGTCATTGGAGCGGTGCAACGCAAGCGTCAGGGCATGCTGACCTCAGGTGTGGTGTTGGTTCCTGATAATGCTCACCCACACCCCGCTAGACACACCTAAGAATGTTTGGAGCAGTTCCAACATTGGGATGTTTTTGATCGCCCCCCCTTCCCCATAGCTCAGATTTGGTACCGAGCGACTCCCGCCTCTTCTGGCTTCTTTCCCAGGAGGGAGATTTCTTTGCAGGATGAATTTCAAACCTTGTAAGACGTGATGAAAAGGGCCTCCATTTGAATGGCGAAGATGTCAAAAAGTCATGTCATGTTGTGGTTTTCTAAGGTGTATAATGAAAGTTCTGTATTGCGAGTGTCTGTCATTGATAACCAAACAGAGGTTTTTTCCTCGAATTATCCTCGTATAATACCAGATGAATAAATTGTGTCACAAAGAAATAAGAGAGAATTCTTTCTCATACAGACTTTTAGCACTTGACCTTTCCTTTGTGGGGTTCAAAGCGATGAATTAAAAAGTCACCCATAGTCAAGTATTTGATACTGAAACTGTTTTAATCTCTGCACACACACACACACAAAGAAGTACTTTGATCTTTGCGTTTGCTTGTTTTCAGTGTGGCTTGCCGTACATTGAAGTGCTTTGCAAAAACAGATACGTAGGAAGAACTTTCATTCAACCCAACATGAGGTTAAGACAGCTGGGAGTGGCCAAAAAATTTGGAGTCTTGTCAGACAACTTCAGAGGGAAGCGAGTTGTCCTTATTGATGACTCGATCGTGAGAGGCAACACTATTTCCCCTATAATTAAACTATTGAGAGAATCTGGCGCTAAGGAGGTAAGCGAATATATCAAAGTATGTATGGCAAACACAAGACCCACAGGCCACGTCCAGCCCACGGCCTTGTCAATCTGGACCACAGCGCGCTCCAGTATGCCGCAAGCGGGCCACAGGGATCAGGGAAGGCTTCGGGAAGGCCCGCGACAACCATGGGGGAGCCACGGTGCCTGTGGGGGTTTGCAGGGGGAAAGGTGAGGGCAGCCTATGGTGGCCGTCAAAGTAGCCCGCAATGAAATTGAGATGGATAAAGGGAAAAGATAATGTTTCCTAATTAACTGTCTCAAATGCTCTTCTCAAATGCTCACATGTTCCCCTCTCAAATGCTCTTCTGCTTCTAACTGCTACTATTCCGGCTACTAACATGACGCACAAAACGAAGTCAATTCTTCAACGGTGTTTTCTGTTCGTGCCCTTATACTTGTAGCATCTGAAGTTGGCTCATGTTGCCCATTGCAAATTATGATGTAATTAAAACACTGCACATACTATAATAGTGTTTCTTCCCCACAGGTGCACATCCGTGTGGCTTCCCCTCCAATAAAATTTCCATGTTACATGGGAATAAACATTCCAACAAAAGAAGAACTTATTGCAAACAGACCTGAATTTAAAGACCTAGCGGGCTACATAGGTAAAACATTTTATTTTTCATTCAAGCAAAAGTTTCAGCAGGGATAGCCAGATTAATCTTGGAATTAAGTTAGTACAGCAGAGATCAGTTGTTACCGTTATAATTAATAACGTTGTGTTGATGGTTATTGGAGTAAATAACCCTTATTAAACCTTTACTGAAAATTAGTGGAGTGATGCTCTCTGCCTTTCACCTGTGCCTCTTTTGATCATGTAAAAGCTGGCATGATCCTCTTCTGAAATGACGGGTTAAATTTTCTAGACATATTGAATACTGCTCTCATTTATTGGGATTAGAACAAGACTAACAGAAATCAATTACAGCAAGAAGCTTTACAAGCTGGCAAAGAAAGAAAGGGAGTCTCGGATGGCCATTTCCAGCTTATTAGCTTTCATCAGTGAAACAGACCCTTTGATGGGATTCGAACCTGGGCTTGATGACATTCGAGGCTAATGTCTTGGCTAGTGAGCCACAGGGTCTCCCTCTCTTTGTCAGCTTATACCAGGGGATTCATGAGGCAAGGCACCTGATTTTTTTCTGAGTACAGAAGAGAGTGAATTACTCCCTTTTTTTTTATTTATTTATTTATTAATTTAATTTCTATACCGCCCTTCTCTGTGAAACGGACTCAGGGCGTGTACAGCCACATTAAAACAACAAAAAATACAGAAATTAAGAACAATTTAAAATTAAATATTAGTGAAGGCTGGCAATTTTAAATAAACCAGATTCATAAAACCAATTTAGAC